>JAOTOM010003131.1:0-136601 GCA_034440615.1 Ashinkailepas kermadecensis
CGTTGTATTGATTCTAAGGGTCTGTTCCCGTGGCTCCACCAGAAGGAACTCAGTGGAGGTTAGTTGAGGATAGTTGAGACAGGCCCACGGGAACGACCGGTGGAGCTTGGTGGAGAAATCAGCTGACAGCGGTGTGAATTCCGCGACAAAAAGGAAGCATTTGGCGCTGTATCATAAATTGGCAAAATTGGCTTTCAAATGTTGTCCAGATGATCGCCCAATGTACATAGTATGCCTTGTTTTACAAAGTTCCAAATTTGTTTTTATTTCTAGCTATGTATGTGTACTCAGAGACTGCGGGGAGCAAACGTCCTTTTCGCCTATGGGATGAACCAGGCAATCTCTCTTTCCTCTCGGTTGAGCATCGTCTCCCCCTGTTTTGCGGTTGGGCCTGCCTTCTTGACGTACAGCATATAATCTCGTGTCTGGACCCGCCGGGCTCCCTCGGCCCCGAGGCGTTTCTCTACCCGATGCTGACTTTTCCTCATCTCAACTTGCCCGACCTCGTCGATCGGGCTCGAGTATGATTTTAGTCGGCGCCAGGAGAACGGCGGTACTTCTGGGCACGGGAATTGCGGCGGATCCGGCCGGTAAAGTAACATCTTCCCTTAGGCCGAATGACGTATATCAAAGGCCTAAACAACATGTTTGTGGTCTGCATCTGTTACTTCGATTATTGTTCATAGTTGTAGTAGTAATTTCATATTTCCTTTGCGAAGGATGATCCTGGTATTCAGTTGATGCATGAAGATGAGATTCAAATGATGGAGGACGTTGTTTACGGGCAGATATATGGAGCAAGTGCGCCGTGATTGAGCTCAACTGAAAAATCATGATTGGACCCTGCTTCTGGGCTGGTGGAGCTTTTGCTCCACTGGTGGAGGTTGGTGGAGGAAAAATCTCCACCGGATTTGCGACGGGAACGACCAGTGGAGGTTTGTGGAGGTTAGTGGAGCCACGGGAACAGACCCTAAGTAGGTGTGAACTATACAGGCCCCTTAAAGGAGGCATGGGTGCAGTCTGAAAATTATTGGTAGGGCACTCAAGCCACATGTGTTGCATGGAATCGGGCGAATAGGACTGTATATGTAAGGTAGATAGCCATTGATGAGGGTGTGGTATGTTGGTAGATGGATTCTTTGAACTGATGGATATGGGCGCCAAATGGCCCTGTAGTCGGCACTACAGGGCCATACTACTTAAACCCAAATAATAAATAAATCAAAGAAATTATGGATGTGGTGCTGGCTGTGGTCTAAGTGTCTTTTTGCCAGGGTTATGGTATCTTCCCTTTACAGGCTTAACCTGGATTGGCCGGTAAATTTTTCTTAAACAGTTTTAGGAATTTTAGGATTTTTTCTTCGGAATGCTATGTTTATGAACGTGATTCGGAAGATGCGATCACTCGTTTTCTCCGTAAATGCTTACTTTTCAATTTGAACGATGACAGTCACGTCGGTACGGTACGATGATGCCATAGGCATGGGACTGAGGCTTCGATTGGCTAACTACAAACGTTCACATACCTTAATGAGATGGTCTGGCTTTATCTAACCACAGATTAATAAAACACACAACTTGCCACGGTTTGAGGTGGGTTCCGTCGAGAAAAGTTCCTTTGTAGTTGCTTGTGACGAACCCACACTTCTTCCTTCTGGCAACACGAAACGTCTCGGTGCACTCCCACTGATGCCTACTCTCCTGCAACCTGCAGGCCTTGGAACACTTAGAGCAGACAACTCCTGCAGGAAGAACTCCATGGCGTCTAAGGAAGTCTAAGCTCGCTTGGTTGTCCTTATAGCAAAGTTTGATTATATCATATGGCACTGGATCACAACCTACACACACTGAAGCCATTTTCAAACTGTTGACCTCAAAGTGACCCCTGTGACCCCGGTCTCGTCTATCCTCACGACTTCCAACAAATAGTATGATAATTCATAATTAAATAGGAAAATCTAACCTAACCTAACCTAACATAATACAATCTACTCTTATCTAAAGTAATATAAACTCATATATTTCAATTTGAAAACACAAGCGTAATGTTTATCGTGACGGACCGCAAAGTGATATTTAAAAGAGTGCTTCTGCTCGGTCTTGTCGTCTTTCCTCAGGACTTCCAACAAGCAGTATGATAATTAATAATTAAATAGGAAAACCTAACCTAACCTAACCTAACGTAATACAATCTACTCTTATCTAAACTAATATAAACCTATATATTATAATTTCAAAACAAGCGTAATATTTATCGTGACGTCATCCGTACATCACGCCCGGAAGCCGTGCTCTGCTTAGTTTTTTTCCGGTGTTGCAGTGAAGTAATGGTGGTGTCATCTATGTGGCAAAGAGGCAGAAATTAAGCATTTTTGACGTGAAAGTGTTGAATCAACTGCGTGAAGTGTTGAATGTCCCTTTAATCACGTCTGAGAAGTGCCAGGTGAGGGATGGATAAAATTATGCAACAAACAACAGTGGTGTGGCATATATGGTGCATTATAGATATCATCACTAAGATTAACCGAGACGTAAGCATTTACGGAGAAAACGAATGATCGCATCTTCCGAATCACGTTAATAAACATCATATTCCGGGACAAGAATCCGAAAATTCTAAAAACACCCTTTAAGACAGAAATACCGATTGTCCCTTGTGGCTCTTATTAAATCTGATCACTTTATGACTTAGGTTTGTGCTTTCTGTCTGTCAGGTTAATATTTGCTTTATTTTGGTGTTTCTATTGTTGAAGAATAGGTTGATGTACAGCCCTTTCCAGTTCAGACAGCCCATTCCAGCTCTGAGGCATGTCCTCTTTTCTTCACAGCCAGGGGTTGCATACTTTTGAGGAGGCCAGTGCCCCCTGAATGGTGATTTTTCTCCTAACCATTTAAACTTTTAACATGTGACTATGGAGTGTACCTATCCTCCCCAATCAGTTTGGGCTTGCCATTGCCTGAAAGTATTGGGTCCTGCCCAAATAATTTACAGAGATCAACACCTGTGTTTACAGCCCAGACCAGACAACAGGGTGGACTTTTTCATTTCTTGGGCCCTTTTCTGAACAATCTTTTCATGTTTTAATTATTCCTTGGTTATATCCCTTCTCTTATATCTCTGCAGAAGCAATGGCAATGGCACAATCCATGGACAAATTTCAAGTAGATGATCATGCCATACAAACTGCATAGTAACAGTGTATGCTCCTTTGCACCTAGTTCACCTATGCTGCTATCTTGCTGATTTGGTTGCATCATTTACTTTGCTGTGCTCAGATGTGCTGTGATCATCAGAGATCTACACATTTATCTGTTGACCATCCCCAAGATGGTTTTGTCCAACCTAGGTTAACTTAGTCTAAACTACTCTAGCCTACTGATGGTGGATCATATAAAACCTACTGGTGTAGTGATGTCTGGCCATGTAATATTATTACATGACAAAAGGAGTCAGTATGATCTGCTGTATTGAAGATGAGGAGTGGTATTATATAGTGAAATAGGTACCTTGCTTTTATGTGATTATCCAAATAAATGGCAGGGAAAGAGGTTGCTAGGTCAGCTTCAACAATTCTAGTCCATTTTCTTTGTAATTTGTGCTGAGATATCAGTGCCATACTTTCTAATTATGGTAGTTGAGATGAAGATAAGTTGTAATCAAACAAGGAAGATATTTTGTATTCAAACCCTCAACTTCATGAGTTTAGTGCATACTTTCTGACCAATTTTGAGCACTGTCACAGAGCAGTTTACTATGATTTACTATGGTATCAAATATCATAGTCAATTTGTGCTTCAGGGATGAAAAAGGCAATTTTTTCCCAATGCCATTTATGAATGCAATTAAGATGATGTGACCATTGTGATCATTTCCTTTACAATTGCTCAGTTTTTGGTTGGCAAGCAAAAAAAACACCAAAAGGTGGCTATTGGTTAAGCATTACATAGGTAGCACACCAAATGAGCTAAACTATAACATAACATAACATAACTTAACCAAATCTCAGTTTTATGGAAACCCACAATTTGGACAAATTACTTCTTTTCACTATTTGGACTTAAAATAACAGAATCCAACCTGAACAAACCTAATTGGTATTATTGTGCTTTATTTAGGGTATTCACAACACAAATTTTTGTACACATTTTACCTCCATAAAGCAATCATGTATGTTAGTTGGTTGGTTAGTTAGCAGTAAAAGTGTTTTGTAATTTGGACATGCTTCCTTTTTAAAAAATGGAGATAATTGTCTTCTTCATGGTTAGGTAGTTGGTTATTGGTTTTACAACACTTCAACCATCGAGTTATGTAACATCACCAATCTCTCACACTGATTGGCCTCGGGCAAAGAGTAGCAACGAGCAAGACTCAAACCCACAATCTTTTGATTGTGAGATGGGTAACTTCCACTTAGACTACTCATCCCTTATTGTTAGGTAGCTAGGTCCAGGTGGTCAGGCTAGATAACATTTTTCCATTTTGATTTTCTTATATGCAAGGTTCAGCTAGGTTGGCTAGCACTAGAGGTTCAGCTAGGTATGTTGGGTTGTCAGATTAAAAAAAGGGGCATATGCCATGCTATATTACCCAATTCAATGCCATATTTTGGGTGTTATTTTGCCTGCCAACTGAAAGGAATTTTTCACTTACAGAGAAAATGAGTGGTCACATGTCAACTACATTCACAAGCATTGCATTGGAAAAATGTGATTAATTAAAAAATTACCTTGAAGAACAAATGTACTGCCTAATCTACCCCTTTGCTTGCTTTATGGAGGTAAAAATGTGTGCAAACCTTGCTTCTTGAAAACCTTAAAACACAATACTACCCACCATTCAACATACAGATGAGAAAAGTGAAAGAATATCATCTTTCTTGATTTTATCTTTTTTCTTAATATTCTGGATGCCAAACATCCAGAAACAGCTGTTTTACTAATCCTGACTGCTCCGTGGGTGGAGTTTCAATAACAGTTGGTGCTTCAGTGCCATATAGAAATGGCTGAACAATACCTAGCTTTCACACTCAATATTAGTGTCTATACAGATGCACGGAAAGCACCACCAGAAACCACAATGCCATGGAAAAGCACCACCAACATGTTTTGCATGACACCAGAAAATTCCACTACTTGTTGCCCTGCACAAAATCATACATATCACAGTGAACTATTCAACCCATCTTTCAACAGTGCATAATTACTCACCATTGCGCCAAGATGAGCCTTCTCAATCTTGCGTCCACTGCGGTTGGTGGTACAGCGACCGCAGGAACCGCGGCGGCCGCAGACAACGTGACGTCATCCTGCTCACTGCTGATTGGTCACAGCTAAGCTCCACCTCTTTGACCGCGAGAGCCGCAGCGAACGCAGACAGCCGCAAGCCCAGTGAACAGGGCCCAGGGCCCTGGGTCTCATTTTCCATTTATGTTCCAACACATTTAGGAATCCGTGGAACTGAGTTGGCAGATCAGGCTGCAGGGCGTGAGGCACACGTGCCATGTCGTCGTGCACTTCCACTTCCTGCTAGTGACCACTACCCAACTATATCATCATTTCTTTTCAGAGAGTGGTAGGAAAGCTAGGACCGAATAGAACTAAACAAATTGAAGCGAATGGCGCTGTCCACACCTGGCGCTGTGGACCTCGTCATTAAGTCGAACTAGACGCGATAAAGTGGCCATTTGTCATCTCAGAATTGGTCACACGCTAGGAACGTTAATCACAGCAGGACAAGGTTAAGACAGTCTTTCTTCACCAACAGGGTAGTAAAACACGAACCAGCTGCCAGGAACCATTGTCAGTAGCAACACACTGAACATCTTTAAAAGCAGCATAGACAATCATTATAAGAATAGGGGGCTTGTTTTTCTGTTTTCCAGGGAGGGTTGATGAACATATTTGGTGGGCAACTGGTTCAGTGTCCAAAGTGCAACCAAGAAGGGCCCTTGTGGCTCATAGTTGCACTGATCTTTTATGTCTTTATGTCTTCATGTCTTTATGATTGAAAGGTACAAAATTGTGAAAGGACTAGATCAGGTCAATTTGAATGATGCTCTTCAGTTTAGAGTATCACATAGGGGTCATCAATTCACATTAGACAAGTTGAGGTGTAGGGCAGTCAAGAGACAACAGGTCTTCAGTCAATGGGTTGTTGAGCAGTGGAATGGGCTGCCTGCTGATGTGGTAGGGAGTTCCTCATTGAATGTATTTAAAAGTAGGGTGGACACATTTTTAGACAGGCAAATCTTGTTTTTGAGTTCTGATTTGTGGTGAATGGGTGAGATTTGTGCTAGGTGGTTGTGCACAGCACAACCACCTAGCGGATGGATGCGGTTTAAAGTTGTTGGTAGGGCATTCAATCGCATGTGTTGAGGGGGGATCGGGCTGGATAGCTAGGGTAGATAGGCATTGATAAGTGTTTGGGATGTTGGTGGATGGTTTCTTTAGGATGTGGTGACGGTTGGGGTGGGTCTTTTTACCCGGCTTATGGTATCTTCCATTTACAGACTTAACTGGATGGGCCCTTGTGGCTCTTATTAAGGCTAAACACTTTATGACATTATGACTTTATGAACCAACAATGTTTATGCACGAACCACTACGGATTCTCTGTTTCCCCTGACCCCATGCTTCCTCCAGCTAACTCCCTTAATTGTTTTTTGTTTTTTTTGTTTTGGTCTGTTTGGATGCATCTTGCATATTATTGTAGGTACTTAAGGTAGGTATTCATGAGACCAGTGTTCCATGCCATTTATGCTGATGAAGCATATAAAGGTGTTAAGTTTGGTTATGTTTGTTATGTTTGTTTGAATGGTTATTTTTCAGTATTATTGCACTTTCAGGTTTCCATGAGATATGTTTTACATACAATTTTCCTCCATGAAGCAAACAAAGGTGCTAAGATCGGTTAGGTTGGGTTGGGCTTTTCTTTTCAGTTTGATGAATGTTCACCTTTTGAAAAAATACCTCCCAGAAAACTTTCTTAAAAATAGACTAGGATAGATTAGGTTAGGTTAGGTTCTTAAGCTGAATAGAAAAATCAGTTGAAAATATGGTATTTTTACAGTTTAAGGTATGCACAAGGCAAGTTCTACACCCATTTTAACTCCATGAAGCAATCAAATGTGGGTTAGCTCAGGTTAGTCCTTGGTTGAAAGTTGAATCATGTTCAAAAATGAACTTGCAGGATTTTTGCAAACTATATTTATCCTTCGTCAGAAACTGGTGAGGCTAGGTTGGGTTATGTCAGGTATTTTTGTTGGAATTTTTTTTAAAGAAAAATGTGAATTTTGGTTGTTTTTTTATTATCAAACAATTTGCTTTCTTGCATGGAACATCAGGCAGAATTGTTGCATTTTGTTGTTTATTGGGTGTTTCACAACACCTTTATGCACAATCATGGCTAATGGTGCCACTCACACTGTTTTGCTGGTAGGCTGCAGGATTGGGAATTGCCCAAGTGGTATGAGTGTTGAACCTGGGACCTTTGGTACCTGGAGCCTCAATACCTTGACAACTTGGCTATCCCCACCCAAATTATTGCAGTTTAAGGTAACCACAAGATAAGTTTTACACACATTCTACCCCCATGAAGCATACAAATGGATTTGGTTAAGTTATTTTAGGTTAGGCTTTTCTTGTGAGTTAGACAAATTGTCAACATACTTTGGCTAGTTCAGGCTAACAGTTCAGGCTGGTTTCAGCTAGGTTCTTTCAGTGGCAAGTTTTTGAGAGCAAAAATGTTTCATACATCTGCTTTTATTTTAAAAAATGATCTCGCATCCTTGCATGGAAGGTTAGTCTAGGTTATGTTGGGTTATGTTACCTTTTTTCCTTATTTTAAGCATGATATTTTATACCATATTACCGAACTACAAATTCCAGTACATGGTAGACAGTAAATTTGTACTTTGAGGTGATGTTTGCATTATTGGAATTTCCTTGTTCTATGCAATGATTGTAAACATGGCTAGCATGATGTGACTACTCATTTCCTCTCCAAATGCCTGCTTTTAAGTTGGAAGGGAAAATAACACTCAGAAGTTGCTTTGAGTTAGGGAATATTACATAAAAGAGAAAAAAGCAATGTAAACCTAACCTAGCTTGAATTCAAGAAATTGGTTGGGAACAAACATTTGAAACAATATTGCTGCAAGCTTGTATTCAGATTGTATATGTTTCCTTTTTTCAAGTGATTTTTAGTGCCATAATACCTAACTCAATGCAACTTTTTACGTGCTATTTTTCATACCAACAGAAAGGCTGCCCAGTCTGCATTAGACTCGTCTGTCCTGTCAATACAGGGTTTGATTTGCTACACATGCACACATTTAGCAGCAGGTTGGGAGGCTCAGTTGGCAGTGTGCCTGATAAGTTCAGGGACAAGTTATCAGGGCAGCCATGTTGGTGTCCAAAAAGCATGTTATGCTCTCAGTGACAATTATGTAGTTGAACTGTGGGGCCGCGGTAGTGCAGTCGGTAGAGCGTTGGATTCTTCATCGCAACATTGTGGGTTCGAATCTCGCAACCGGCGGCCTTTACCGAGTCCACCCGCGACCAATCGGCGTGAGAGGTTGGCGACGTTATATGACCTGTCGGTTGAATGCGTTGTAAAAAAACACAAGGTTCTTCTTCTGTAGTTGAACTGTAATTAACAGGCTGGGTTGTGGGGCCAGTGTTCCCACAGCAAGCTCAGGTTAGCAATAAAGTCCTTGTTGACATACCCTCCCCAGCAAGGATGCAACCCAGATTTCTATGCAAAGTATGCATTGCGAGAGGAAATGGACTGTCACATCATGGTAAAGACATTCATAAACATTGCATCGGATAAAGGTATTTGACAAATACAAAAATTATCTACAAGTAGTAGTAGAAAATCCAGTCTAGAACTGATAAGAAGTATTCACAATTTCAGTTGAAGATGTGGAATATATCTATGTTTATATCATGGAGTTTTATTCCTGAAATTACATTGGCTAGTAAAAAATTATGCAGTAATACAAGTTCTGCAATATTATCTTGAAATTGAGCATCGCTTATGTGTGTATATGTAGGCAACAGATGATCCAACAATAAAAGTTCTTAGGTGAACTAGCATCAGTAATTTTCAGGCGACTCAACATCGGTAGGTTCTAGGCAACCAAACATGACTGCGACATACCTGGCAGTGCAACATACCTGGGTGAAGTCAGACTAAGTGTTTGTTCGGTTTGTACATTGTTCTTCATTCTATGATATCCCATCCAAACCACTCCTGTACAGTTTCTGATATTTTGTTGATTTTGTGGAAAAACATGTACCAGCATTGTTTAAAAAATGTGTTTTTTTTTGTAGTTGTTAAGTGATTTTGACGACTGCATTTTTATTTTTTTTTATTTTAATATGTAAATTTTTTTTTAGTCCACCACCCAAGATCAGGTGACCAGGAGTGCCCCCTCCCCTTACCCAACGACTGCAAGTACCTTACGTTAACACCATAAAATAAACAGTAAAGTCGCGGCACTCCCAGCTAAGAGATGGAAAACAAATAAACGAGCATAAAAGCACCCAGTGTTAGAGCAATAAAACTAGCAATAAAGAATGCTGAAAGTAGTCATACCCAAAGGAGGCATATAACTGGCCCTATATCCATCCCAAAGAGAAGTTGAGGCCTAAACTATAATGTTAGTAGCTGGTTTGTGACGAGATGGTAGTAGGCACTCCTAATTTGAAATGCATTTGTTTACTTAGGCTCCTCCCACAACTCCATCCAGCTAAGCATAAGCTTGTTGCTGGGTGGAATGTGGGAGGAACTATGGTTGGGTGTTTTTCAGCTTCTATATATGGTTAAGCACGCGCACGCGCACGCGCGCGCACGCACACGCACACGCACACGCACACGCACACGCACACGCACACGCACACGCACACGCACACGCACACGCACACGCACACGCACACGCACACGCACACGCACACGCACACGCACACACACACACACACACACACACACACACACACACACACACACACACACACACATACATACATACATATGTGCATTCCCCTGATATTGAACAGACAGAGTGAGTGCATGAGTCATTTAGTATTTGTTCAAGAAGTATGTCTTTATGTGATTTTTTTAGAACAGTCTTAGAATTTGGTATATCTGTATGCAGGAAATGTTTTGCTATGATAATATTCCAAAGCTTAGGTCCAAAACATTCAATGGTGAAGAGACGATAATTTTTGTTTGACTAGCAGTGTTGGAAGTGGTCTTGTAACCTAGTGGAATATGGGGTATTCAGAAATACTGTGAAAAGAGGTCTAATAGAACGACGTAGCTGATTATAAATAAATTTTGCATAATAAGTAACATCTGAAGTTTTGCTATGTCTTGGACTTTTTAAATTTGTATTTCTTAAAGATAGGGTTTGCACTCTGAGGGGGAAATACACCCTCAATAATGCGCATCATTCTTTTCTGAAGCAAGGACAATTTGTGTGTCTGATTAGCATAGTTTGTACCCCAGAGAAAACAGCAATAATTTATATATGGGAGAATTAATGCATTATACAATTTTAAGAGGTGATTTTTGCTTAGGAGATATTTTGTTTTTGATATCATTCCTATGTTACGACTTATTATGTTTGAGACACTGCTGATATGGGATGCAAATTTCAAATTTTTATCTATGTATACACCAAGGTACTTCACTGGATTTTGATGCAAAATAGCAATCCCATTAAATTTGATCTCAATATCAATATTCGTTTTGTGATCGTTATACAACTGGTATACGGTTTTTGTTTCATTTAATGACAAAAGATTTGAATGTAGCCATTGTGAAATTGTTGGCAAGGAATTTTGTATTTTGTTTTGAAGTTCTTTAGGGTCAGTGCTTTTGAAAAAAATAGCAGTGTCATCAGCATATAGAAATGTCTGACATTCTACATCCAAATTTACAAGATCATTTATGTATATTATAAAGAGGAAGGGGCCTAGAATTGAGCCCTGTGGTACACCCATTTCAATCTTTCTGAAAGCAGAGGTGCTGTTATTGATTGTGGTAGCTTGAGTTCTTCCTGATAGATATGACTGTAATATTTTAATTGCATTTCCCTTCACTCCATATTTGTCCAATTTTGCACATAATATTTCCCTGTCAACAGTATCAAATGCCCTCCTCAAATCAAGGTAAATTCCGACAACATATTCATTATTTTCAAACCCTTCGGTGATGAAGTTCTGTATAAAGAGAAGAGGCATATATGTGGACATATCTTTTCTGAAACCAAATTGTTTATCAGAAAGTATGTTGTGTAGTGTGAAATGTTCCAAGAGTTGGTTGTAGATGATCTTTTCTAATATTTTTGACATATATGGAAGACTGCATGACTTATTATGTAATGAATGATTCATAAATTCTGCAATCTGTATCTTACATGTTTTATTTTCAGATTCCATAGAAAATAAATTTACCAGCCTTGTCATGAGAAGCAGCAGTCAAGCTTCAGGAACTACAAAGTCTATGCTTACAGGTAACATCTCTATGCCTGCATGAAGTCATCCATAACTGATCTGACCTTTTCAGGGGTGATTATTTGAACACACAATATTGGCGAGGGGCATGAGCTGGCCCAAATGGCTTGACCAAAGGACACTCCATAGCTTCCCATGTTATAAATTGAAATTATAGGTGGGGGCGGGGAGGGAGGGGGCGAGGTAGGAAAGGGCTGCTGAACAGCATATAACAACACATCTGTGCTTCCTTTACTGTGATCACGATAAAGGCTTTTTGAGAATGAAGTCTTAATACCTATGCTTTCATGTATCTTGTGCTCCTGAACTTGTGTCCTTTGTCTGTCCATGAAGCAGGGTGTCAAAATTGACTCTGTCTTAGTCATCAGGATGCAGCTAAAATCATTTCTCCTTGGAACGTTTGTGATAGCCGATAGGCAATCAAAATTGACCTGCATTTAGCGGATTATCTCAAATTATGCTCGACCTCCAGTTTTGATGAATATTTTCCTGAGGAGGACATAGATGCTATCTCAATATGAAATCATGTTTCATCCTGCCCTTAGTACATTACATTACAAAATGGTACACACTGCAAAATTAATACCCTTATTATATGCCTAGTTGTTGATGTGGTTCATGCTGATTTGTGTGCACTGTCATTATGCGCCCTGATACTTTGTTATATTTTGTAAGTTTGCAGGATGTTTCTGGCATGCAATCGTGTGGCCAGGTATAGGGGTTTTATGGTGCCACTTGTATGTTTGTGAAATATGTGGGTGCCAAATAGTGACCTTGCTACTGTTCATATAATTAAATGCATGTTCATCAACCTTTATTGTAATTGCCTGACATAGAAATTGATGCAGACTGGAAATGCTTGAGTTGATCCCTTTGTTGCAGTAGCAACCATTAACCATTTCTATCCATTTAACCATTTCTCATTGAATTGTTATGTCTGTTCCATTCTAGTGTATATCACATTACATCTGTAGCAGATATGTTGTACCATTTGGGTGAAGCTGCTGATACTGGGCTCTCCAGAATTTCTCCTCGTCTTGTCCTTGTCATTGTCATTGTTCTAGTCCAAGAGATTTCCTGATTGATGAACAAAGCAGGGTGGTGTACCTTGAGTTTTTCTTCTGCATCTTGCCTTGCTTTGCATTGAGATAAAATGGGGTGCCATCGACCTTCTCAGGTAAGAGGCTGGATGTATGTAGGTGTTGTAGGTGTTAACACCAAATGTATGTAGGTGTTGCCTAATGATGTAATGCTGATTGCCCTCTCCGGATATTATGTGGTGCCATTGAGGTTGATGGAGATTTCCTGTCGTGTTTCTCATGCATCACTGACCTTCATGACTGGACCAATTCCTTTTGTTTGCAGATGATCCACTCGACTTCAATGTCAAGCAAGAAGTTGTGCAACTTTCGGAGGAAAGCTTGTCTGCACATGACTTCACTCAACCATCTGGCTACATGACCGATGCAGTCGATGCGCCCGTGAAACTCACTCAACCATATAAAGGTAGTGCTGCTTTTGAATGCCTATGCTTTCCCACTTGTTCGCGACATGCTGCTGGTATGTCGTAATTCTGCTCATTTGATTCTTGGAACAATATCTGGAAGGAATTATATCTTTAGTATACAAGCAGACAAATTCAGTGCAGGTTGTATGGCCACAAATATCTTAATGATATACATACATACCTAATCAGGAACTTCCTGGAAGTCCCAAATGACAAGCTTCCTGGGACCCACTTGCTGACAATAAGTTGAGAGTAATTAAGCATCGCCTTAAAAAATGGAGTTGATGCTCACGTAGAAATAGGCGGCGAGTAGAAATAGGCGAGACGAAGTTGCGTTATGCCGCATGACAATAGGGCATACATACGCGACTCACCCTTACCTGTTATGTGGTAGTGACATACCACGCTGCCCGAAATGTCACGCCCACCTATCTGTGCGTCATATCCTGCTCTCCTGCTCTGGTTATGCCGAGGAGCGTAGACGCCACTTTGGACGCATGCAACCAATGTCGCTCAGCGAAGTGTCAGGTGAGGACTCTAGCATTGTCCAATCGGGGTACTTTTTTTACCATCTCACCGAAATATCATTCTCCGTAATATACGCACCTAGTGGAATAGGTTAAACTATGATGTTCTATCGTGACATGTGTCCTTACCTTAACCATTATTTTATCATGCTGCAGATTTGCTAGAATATGCGATGTATCGACCTGTGAATAACTAGTATTGTTATCGGCGCTACATGACCAGTGCAGTCGATGCACCCTAAAGCCAAATATCTAACTAACGAACATCCTGATAGTCCAATACAAATCCGTTTGCACAGTAAGGAGGTACTTACTCTGCAAACTGTAAGGACCCTGCAGTTTGGCTGTGGTGAAAAGCACACTTTTCATCGTATATTTGCCGCCTTTAGAACCCACTGAATCTCCTTTTAAATGCATGCCGAATAACGTCAATGAGTGATTATATTTGTCATGCTACCATCGAACGTATGCAGAAGGTCTACCTAAGGAACTTTTGCACTTTGCATTAATAGATTTCCCCGACGTGTTCCTCGAGTTAGAAGGCCAGGTATTATTGACATCATTGGCATCATTGACATGAAGCATATCACTGTTATTGCACATTTGTGAGGATTTTGCTCTACTGTAATTTACACTGATTAATTATGAATTTCACATGTTTCCTCCTTGTTTTGTGAAATTTTATTCGTGACCTCGTCACTTCGGCCCTTCATCATGCGTACCCTTTTGCCGCCTGGCCACCTAAGCTCTTCAATATGATGACATCCTGCCCTGGACAGTTTCAGCATGTTCATAATAGTTCTGCTACCTTCCAAGTGGTCGTCGTTTGTACCGAAGTCTACGTTACTTCCTCGGTTTTATTTCCAGGCTACGTGAATGAAGGAAGGCCTAGCTATGTGATTGAATGCAGCACCGAAGCTTCAAGCACGCCAATGTACATACTTCCAGGTAAGATTATATGACATCATGGGAAGTTTCTTTATTGCATGGAATTCCTTGCACGGTTTGGTTATGGTGAAAAATTCAGGCGAGCGAAACAGTTAAACTTAGTCTGACAGGCAAGAGCGCGTCACGCATCGGAATTGAACACCACGAACCAATGTCTGCAAGTATGATTTTTGTACAGAAGGATATCAGGTCAAATCTCGCCTGCCTTGGAGATGAGATCCTTAAAGATCCCTTTCTAAGTTCCAACTAAGCATTGCACGAAAACGCTCGTGGCACCATGAAAAGTCCCTGAATGAATATGGCCGGATAATTGTATTACCTTTTATGGGTGTGGATTTAATGAACAATTTTTGGACCTCTTTTCCAACTACCTTCTGCAGATAGATATTTGATTACTTTTAGTCACCATATCATATCACCCGAAACCTTGTATAATTTTTTTTGTTTTTTTTACTCATCTGTAGCTTATATACACTGCTATCCAACTGTAAGCATTTACTTGGACTTATTTATCTCATCTTTCAGCATTTTCACCAAATCTTTATCGAAGTGGTATAATATACCAAGCTTGAATACTAAGCAAGTTTTGATGTTATGTGTCAGCCAGTGATTCTAGGACGTAGATTAAGCGTGAAATACATTTGCGCTTAAGGCAAGGCAGAAGCTTAACGAGAAGGCAATCTACCACAATATGTCAGTACCTCGTAGGTTAGTTATTTGGGCTTTAGGGCACGTCGACCAGAATTGATCATACCTCGTAGGTTGATGACGCCAGGAAGCACGACCCAACTAACTCCTTCAAGCCGAAAGGTACTATAATTAGGGTCACTTCAGTTGTGCAATTCGAGATTGCTTGTTGTGTTTCGTATAAAAAAGTTGATTGGCAAATCCCAAGGTGGCAACGAAAGCAGCTGCTCCCCATATTGTTCTGCAAGCGAAGGTAACATTTTTTCCAACCACATTACCGGTGTATTGCTGATGCTTACCTGAAACTGAACCAGTCGCCTTGCTTGCAGACGATCCCCCCGACTTGACAGTTAAACAAGAGTCGGTGGCATTTTCGGAGAAGATTTCGTCTTCAGACATCGGTCCAAGTTCTGCGGAAGGTACACTCTCTGATTAGTACATACTTAGTCTATTTGTTATCACATAGTGCTTTCCTTTCATTGCTCCCCATATGATTAAACACAATACTTTTTGTACTCGTGCTGTGTCGCGGTGAGGGTTAAATTTGCAAGAGGTTGACTTCCCAGTGGGAAGTTTCCACTAGGTACCCACACGGACGACATACACTTACTGGGGTATGGTTAATGTTGTGACGCCATTTCCCCTCTAGCGGTATGATGCTGTGAAAACGATACATCACCTCTCTGGGAGTCTCTTCCCCCGGATGGCAAAACTGCCAAAATAGCTCATGATAAGTGGAACTTTAATGCTGGAACTTTCATTTGTTGTATCGGTGTCCCTGTGTTATCACATTGGTAAGGCGTTCATTTCCCATACGTCCTGATTTATTGCTTGTAGTAACATGAGTCAGAACCGGTCATTTGCCCCGTTTCCTGACGACCGCCTGGCGTCAAAGGTGCATAATATTGGATGATCATGCGATCTCCGTGTCTGCAACTTGCCTGATGGATTGCGTATGCGAGCAATAACCTGTAACAGCCGCACTGCTTCCAGACGATTTGCGTCACTTCGAAGTTAAAGAAGAAGTGATACAATTCGCCGATGAAAGCGGATCTTCGAACATCACCCAAGATACTGTTCAAGGTAGGACCTTTGACTTCCTAGCACCCGCGGGGCTAAAGGGGAGGGGGCTCTGGAGATCCCACCTCATATTTGTCCGTGATGGCATCCGAATTAGTAGACACAAATACACAAAGCTTCACAGCGCCTTCTTATGCATCTGTGTTGCGTATCTTACAAATTTCAGGTCATAGCCATGAAAAGTCATGAACATGCAGCGAGTTAAAATCAGTAATATTCAAAAAGCATCCAAATGCCTGCATTCGGAGTAGTAGCACTACATCAACACGAAGCCCAGGTCCTGCGATCATTTCTTTAAGACTACTCTCCATCCTCAAATGTTCATTGGGCGCTACATGACCGATGTAGTCGATGCACCCTAAAGCCCTAATAACTAACTAACTCAAATGTTCATTATGGCGAAAGTTACCCACCCACCTGACGGTAAGTCATCCCGCGTTATTTTTTTGCTTAATTTCTATATTAACCGAAGGATTTCAAGCGTCATTTTGCCTGGAATTAAAAAAAAAAAAAAATTTTAAAAGGGGGGGGGGAAAAAAAAAAAAAAAAAAAAAAAAAAAAAAAGGAAAAAAAAAATTAAATTCCGAGGCCCCTATTTTTTTCAATTCTATGTTTGCCGCCGCCACAGAGCATCGGACGTTGGCTATTCGTCGACGACGGTCATACGATCATCTGACTCCAACAATCTGTCGTTAATACGACAGTTACAGCTTGCGATGAACCACCTCCAAAGCAGCGTCAGAAGCGTGTTCCTGTCCTGCACAGATGAAACCATTGCATACAATTCTGTCGCACGCGGTGCTCTCAAGGACTGAACACGGAGTTGTGTGGCGCGTCTAACCCTGTTCACCCAATCGCGAAGTTGACGAGTTCACCCGATGTAGCAGCCGCTATATTTTGACAGCCGCTGGCTTTACCGAGAACATTTCAAAGTTATTTGTGACAGATGCATTACATCTATGAATATTCCAAAATGAGTGCCATGAACATCCTACGGAGGGGACCGACAAACACTGCTACTTCTTTGCCGATTACTCATCCGCTCAAAGCTAGACTACGCTTGAGGTCAGGGATGATGAATATCATCCGACCCATTGAGCAGCCTTCTGTCACTCAGGAGTTTTAATTGCACTGACCCTTTAGTATACGATAGCTGACGCCGCCTGACTATCTTAGATTACGTAGGAAAAATCGTCCACTTCTGTTGAATTCCTAGCCATATAGGTATCGCAGGCAATGAACAAGCAGATAGTGCTGCTAGGAGGGCGGCACAGGATCCATTGCGGAGAACATTCCCAATCCATTCCAGGGACTATCATTTTGCTCTGTTTTCAGGCTGTCCTGGGAATGACCCTACCACAGTTTCCGAACGAGTAAAGGAGTCCGCTTCAAATGACAACATGCAGAAAGGAGGAAATTTGCAAAAACACCACGCTATCCAGACTATTCGAAGACAACACCAATGTGACACCTGTGACAAGCGGTTTATCTTTGAATGGTATCTAAAAGTACACCCTTACCCACACGGGTGGGAGACCATACCTATGTGACACCTGTGGCAAGAGGTTTAGGAGGAATTCGAACCTGAAAACACACCGCCGCATGCACACGGATGAACGACGATACCAATGTGACACCTGTGATAAGCGGTTTACCTGCGAATCGTACCTGAAGGCACACTGCCGCATCCACACGGGTGAGAGACCATACCTATGTGACACCTGTGGCAAGAGGTTTAGGAGGAAATCGAATCTGAAAATACACCGCCGCATGCACACGGATGAAAGACGATCCCAATGTGACACCTGTGATAAGCGGTTTACCTGCGCATCGTACCTGAAGGTACACTGCCGCATCCACAAGGGTGAGAGACGATATGCATGTGACACCCGTGACAAAAGGTTTGCTTGCAAATCCAACCTGGTAGTACACCACCGCATCCACACGGGTGAAAAGCCATACCAGTGCGATATCTGTGATAAGATGTTTGCGTAGACATCACCGTATCCACACGAGTGTATGGTGATAAAAAAAAAAAAAAAAAAGGGTGCAAAGAACACCTGCAAAGACACCACCGTTTTCGCATTCGTGAAAGGTCACACGTAGCTGACACCTGTGAACGATGTTTCCCGTGTTCCCGTATCTTCTATATAAAGAGTTCTATATGAATGAAGATGCTTCCGAGACCCGGTTGATGGTTATGGCTTACACTGCAAATGGACCATTATGGCTGCGACTGTTTCGACAGGGTATTCATGTATGCGTCAGTCTCGCAGCACGTTATTCCCTCTGACCGAAGCTTACCTACACTACGGTGGTGCCCGTTGAAAGAGTGCAATGCTTTAGTGGTCTGGAGCATGACATTCTTTCACCAACAACGTGTCCGACGATACCAGTGTGGTGGCTGATTGCATAAGCTGTGTGGGTCGGAAGCCACCATGGAACTGGCATACCTTAATGGGTGTATTATGTCAGCGCCGTTGGTGTATAATCAGTGGCTTTTTTATATACTTTTGGGTGAGCAAATTCCCCCAAAATGTTGCTTTGTCCTCCACCCCCCCCCCCCCCCAACGATTTAACCTTTGAACGATTTAACGATGCGATTGAACGAACCTTTGAACGATTTAACTTTCGCCCCATGGAGTGCCCGCACCCCTACCCCACCTCAATTCATGCGTGCTCCCTACCTTAATGTATTCCCCCAACAATTTTCAGAAATCAACACCTGCGTATGCTATGCACCATGCCATGCGCTCTGAATGGTTCTTGTATGGTTCTTTGTACAGTTCTTGTATGGTTCTTTGTATGGTTCTTGTATGGTTCTTTGGTGTGCCTGCGTTGAAGATATGTAAATATTTGTATTAAAATGGAGTTCCTTCGTCGTCCACCCTGATTGGTTATTGACGTTAGTCGCACACCGACAGCACTTGGCGGACCCAACACGTACCTTTGGTCCCTTTGCTGTTGGATCATTGTGGTGATGGGCGAAGAATTCGCCACCGGATAAGCCAGCTTTCAACGGCGGTTTCACGCGCGCACTAGCGGGAAGTAATCGTCATGACATCCCAACGGCGGGGTCAGGCCATAATAATTATGTCGATCTGGAAGCCTAAATTGGTCAAACCGGAGATTTGACCAATTTAGTATATGAATAAACAAACAGAGTACGTTCAATTACCTAATACGACAAGTTTTTGGACTAGTAACAGCTTGCTTATGCACAAACCCTGAAAATGTACACCTACATCTCCGTCTGGGACGTCATCTAGTTGGAAACCTGGAAGTCAGACCAACCGAGACTGACTTCGGAGGTCAACTCGATGACAGCACCTGTTTGTCGAATTCAGCGGTCTTCAAATGCCAAATTTTCCGAGCATTCGCCCATTCTGATCAATATCGCCAGCCAACTACAATTGCGGTGCGATTGGCCCTTTATGATAGCTTGGAGGAATCATAATCCACGTTTAAAAAAAGACGTCATCATTTGCGCTCTGATTGCATCATTTACGGTTGAAATATGTCCGGCAAACCAGCAAACAAGTTTGTGTCCGACGCGCATATTTTGAACGTTTTGCGGTCTTTGGGGTGCTGTAAGGAGCTCATTATTTGTTTTCTCTTGCGAGTAAGATATTCACTGACAAGGGCCCACCTACCAGTCGGGGTTATTCAGGTAGGAATACAGCGACATTTAAAAACGTAGGCTCATATGGTGCAGTGCAGAGTGGACGCCATTGCAACTGCAAACAACCCGCTTCTAAAGTGGAGGGAATTGTATATTTTCGGGAGCATCAATATGGAATCGTAGCATCTGAATATAATGTATTTCCATATTTATTCACCATACTGGTACTTCACAACCATAAAATAAAACGCAAAATGAAAAATGTTAATCCGCAGGATACATCTCACCATTTCATCCCCAATATTGTATATTTGCCGGTAATGCAACGGCAAATTTATGTTCTATCCGACAATTCCTACCCCCTCGGCCATGGTGCCAAATGCGGCCAGATTGGCTAATTGTTTTTGTGTCTCGAATGATTATCACCGCAGAGCATCGGACGTTCGCTATTTGTCGACGACTGCGGTACGGTCATCTGGCTCCAACACACTGTCGCTAACACGACAGTTGCATCTTGCGATGAACCACCCCTAAAGATGAAGTATTAGAAACGGACTCCTTTTCTCCACAGACGAAACGGTCGCAATACACTACGCCGCACGCGGTGCTCCTAAGGATTGAACACTGAGTTGTACGGCATGTCTATCCCTATTCACCCAATCGCCAAGTTCCTCGGGTTGGAGTTCGATAGTCGTTTCACGTACAAACGGAATTTCAAAGCACTGAGTGAATAGTGTTTTAGTCGCTAAGTTTCGGGCGGGGATGGCCGAGTGATCAAAGTGTTGAGCCCTGGGTCATAAATGTCTCGGGTTCAACACTCGCATTTCCCAATCCCGCGGCCCAACGGTGGAGTAGTGTGGGCGGCGCCATTACCAGTGAACGTGCATAAAGTCATAAAGTGTGAAGGCTTCATAAGAGCCACAGGGTCCCATCTGGGTTAAGCCTATCTAGAAAAGGTACTAGAAACGTACATACTCTCACCCTAATCAATCCCTTATCTGAAGTTCCTAGGGAGCTATATATCCCAGCCCATCTAGCACCATTCGCTTGCTATTGCATAACACACTCAACAATTACAAACTCCTCCCATCATACCCTTTGTGCTACCATAGACAATCTCATCAGTATCACATCCCGAAGGAAGGTGCTGAATCCATTGCTAGGTACACCCAATATCAAGTTATAAAGCGTTTGGACTTAATAAGAGACCCCAAGGCCGATCCAGTTAAGTCTGTAAATGGAAGATACCATAAGCCTGGTAAAAAGACCCACCCCAACCATCCCACATTCTGAAGAAACCAGTCCTTCAATATCCCGCACACCTGTCAATGCCTATCTACCCCAGCTATTCAGCCCTATTCCCCTGATCTCTCTTAACACATGTGAATTGAATGCCTTATCAAACGTTTTCCAACTGCACCCATGCCTGCTTAAAGGGGTCTGTGCCGTGCACACTGTAACATAAATCTCACCCCATTCATCACAATTTAGAATTCAAAAACAAGATTTTCCCGTATAAAAAATTGGTCCACCCTACTTTTAAATACATTCAATGAGGAACTCCCCACAACATCAGCAGGCAGCCCATTCCACTGATCAACAACCCTTTGACTGAAGACCTGTTGTTGCTTAACTGTCCTACACCTCAACTTGTCTAAACTGAATTGATGACCCCTATGTGATACTCTAAACTTTCTAAACTTTAGAGCGCCATTCAAATTTACCTGATCTAGTCCTTTTAACAATTTTGTACATTTCAATCATGACCCCCTTAATCTCCTATACTTGAGTGAGTACATATCTAATGCCACAAGCCTTTCTCCATATTCTAAGTCACCTGTTCCACTGATGAGTCTAGTTGCTTTGCGCTGCACTTTTTCTAACATGACTATATCTTTTTTTATAGGTAGTGGCTCCATGTTTGTACATAATATTCCAAGTGGGGTCGCACATATGCTAAGTAGTTTTACTGACTTCCTTGCTCTTATATACAACATTTCTATAAATGAGTCCCAACATTCTGAGTGCCCTGTTCTTAGCTGAGCTATATTGCTTTTCTGCTTTAAGGTCTCTTGAAACCAACACACTTAAGTTTCTTTCCTCTTCAATAACATCCAGTTCCCTCCCTCCCATTGTGTATCTGAAAGTCTCACCTCCAGACCCCAGATGCATAACCTTACACTTGTCATAGTTGAAAGACATCTGCCATTGATCAGGCCACTTTTTTAGGTCCTCCAAGTCTAGTTGAATATTTCTAGACTGATCACAACTGTTTCCTTCCCCTCAACCATGCTTCAATCCAACCTATAATTTTTCTAACAATCCCATGTTGCTGTAGTTGATGAATTAGCCTCCCATGTGGAACTTTATGAAAAGCTTTGCTAAAGTCCAAGTACACAACATCCATCCTGCTTTGATTGTATACTTCTTTAGTAACATACTCCATGAACTCCAAAAGGTTAGTTAAACAAGACCTTCGAGATCGAAATCCATGTTGAGTATTCCTTAAAAGATTGTGCCTATCAAGATGAATCTGAACATTCTGTTTAACCAGATTTTCTAGTACCTTGCAAACTATTGAGATCAAACTGACTGGCCTGTAGTTCCCTACACACCTCATACTTCCCTTTTTGAAAACTGGTACTACATTTGCTTTTCTCCAATCTTCAGGCACTTAAGAATATTCCATAGACCGCCTGAAAATTGTACCTAGGGGAACTGCTAAAGCTTTAGCACGCTACTAAGACCCTAGCATATATATCATCTGGTCCAGATGCTTTATTAGGTTTTATATTATTCAACTGCTTTGATGGGAACTGTTGTGTGACCGCCGCAGCCACCTAATGGCGGAAATGCGAATGTGACGAATGGGGCGGAGGGAGTTTTATTGGGGTAGTCGCGCCCCCTGGCCCGTCCCCCGGGGTTGACGAAGTCCTGGAGGGTGAGGTCCCCCGTCGCACGGTGCTAGCTGTGACGGGGGACCAACACGCCTCTTTGGTACCGATATCCCGGTGGGGCGGTCGGGCCGTATTGCTCCATATGGGCCACGCGACTTGTCGCTTCAGGCCGACGGTCTGGTCCCCGACCCAGTGCCTGCTGGCCTGGCCGGCAGGGGTCAAGGGGTGGGCGGCGCTGGATCCCGGTCGGGGTGGTGAGTTTCTCTCTCCCGGCCGGGTGATGGCTTCGCCTGCCCTGTATAGCTCCTCGGGCGCCTGGCGTCCTCCCGTACGCGGGAACAGGCGTCCCCCCAGTATGGTCCCGATGAGATGGGGAGCCCGAAGTGCCGAAACCAACCGCACTCCATCGGAAATCATAACCAAAACCCAACTCCTGGCCCTTCTCGCAGCGGCCACACAGACAGATCCCCGGAGGGTGATCGGAGAATGCATAGCCGTGACATTGCTCAGACGACGTGTCCCCAAACGAGGGCCCGAAATATAACAACAGGTTCCGACAGCAATACAAGCCATCGTATACTTATCATACGGGAATGTGAAGGTGCCAAACAACTGGCGTCTCTATCACCTTTCCAACGACGAGAAGGATGCGACAGACAGACTGACGACAGACTCAGATGTGTTGTGAGGTGTCAGATAATGCGTGACGGGGGGCTGGAAGTAGAGTTCTCGAGGAGTGAAGACGTCAAGAGCGCGTTAACAGCCGCACTGTTCACATACAGCGTACGGGAAGGTAGTGGCAGACGAGAGGTGTCTATTCCAATCACTATCGAACCCCACAAAACGAAAAGCTCATCCATGGCATAATAAACCGTTACGACCTTAGAAATGTTTCCAATGCAGAAATCGTGGACGGCCTCTCTGAGTTAGGGGTGACAGAGGCTCGGCGTATCTGTACGAGAAAGGGAACTGAGATCTACCATACCAACAACATAATTTTGACATTGAACACAGACGACCTTCCAGGAACAGTGCTTGTGGAATACACTCGTGTGAAAGTGCGCATGTACATTCCGAACCCAATGCGATGTTTTAAATGCCAGCGTTTCGAATACACCAAGCCTGCATGCCGTAATCGCCCCACGTGCGCAAACTGTACTGCCACTACTCACACTACAGATAACTGTAGCGCCCAGGAGCGCTAGTGTGTAAATTGTGGGTGAGGTCAAACTCTACACACTACGTATAACCGATCTTGCCCTGCATACTGTAAAGAGAAGGAAATGCTCTCGCTGAAATTCACCAACAACATTTCGTTCTGTGAAGCACGAGAGATGTATATTAGCTCACATCCAGCAATTTCTTACGCTGCAAAGGCGGCAGCACTACCTCCAACGAGTAACACATCTGGTCATCCACAGCAGCACGACCACGGTAGTGCTACTGTGCTGATAGCTCATGTTGTATCTCTACTCCAATCATTTGGAGTCGCATGGCCCCTTCGTCCCCAGTGGGGCAGGGTCGGGCAACCCAAAAGGACGACGATGCGGCCGAAGTCCCACCCACCACCAGTGCATGCGCAGGTGAGCCTTCAGAGGTCTCCTCCCGAACAACCACTGACAGTGGGGGGTGGACTCTGGTCCAGAGGTTAAAGAGGCCTGCTCGGTCCTCTCCAGCCAAATCCAGTCCCTCTCCATCTACCACATCACCTATCTTGAAATCCCCGCCTTCTACTTCCCGTCCGTCCTCCAACCTCCACCCCTTGCCTTCCACACGTACCACCCCCACCTCCAAATCCCTCCTATCCACCTCATCCATTCCTGAATCCATCTCCCTACCCGTGAGCCAAAACACCCTCACACCCTCAACCTCTACCTCCGCACCTCCATCACCGTCAAATAGCTCCAACCGACCTATCCAAATCATGGATGAGAGCTTGCATTACCAAGAGGCCGAAAGGCGCGCCCGGGAGGTCAAGCGAGCGTGGCTCGCTCAGATGGAGAAGGTCCTGGCAAAGGTCCACCAAGTAACTGACAAGCCCCCAGCCCCAATGCCGGCCATCCCACTGCCACGCCGGAGGGTGGAGGTGCCATACCAGTCTGTTAACGAGATGGGCCCTCCTCCGCCCCCGCCCCGGCTGGGCCCCCAAAAAGAGGCTTGCCACTGTCAAGCTCTCCACCGGGGGATGTTTCACCACGCTCACGCCTCAGAGCTCAGTCCCTTGGGCCGAGTCGAAGTGAACCCTCGGTACTGCCACTGGGGCCTTCTCTAGTTTTTAACTCGAAATCAAGCGTGGGCAGCAATCACCGAAGTTGGCTTTTACCACTTCACGGACCCATGCACAAAACTGGTCACTCGTAGTCAAACACAGAGATGCCATTTTTAGTTTTACAGTAGAACGTGCGTGGGCTTAGAGCCAATTTTACCGGCCTTCAGGCAGTTTTATCTCAGCGAAACCCCGTAGCTGTTTGCCTGCAATAAGCCAAGATGTCACCCGGAGCCTGTTGCTCATTGAATAGGTACTCCATCCTCTGTAAGGACGTAGTAGCCCAGAGCGTGGCACATGGTGGATCCATGTTGGTGGTTACACCATAGCGTACCTGCGCAGCAGGTGGCGTTGTGTGCCTCACTCCAGGCAGTTGCTGCCCGTGTAAGTTTCCGTGATCGTCCACTGACGTTGTGCTCACTGTACCTACCTCCTGGGCTTCCTCTCCCCTTGGCGAAGCTTCGACTTTTAATGTTAGAACTACCCTCGCCGGTTTTACTGTTAGGGGACTTTAACTGTCACCACACATCCTGGGGCTGTTCCTCCAGTAATGCCCGGGGAATTGTTCTGGATAATTTTATTCATGCCGAGTCCTTGCTTCTTTTAAATACTGCCTCTCCCACTTATTTTACTTCGCCTTCCTTTCCTTTCCTTTCATTACTTACTTCCTTTCCTTTCCTTACTTTCGTTTTAGACCTTAGCCTCTGCTCTCCGCGACTGGCGGAGCAGTTCACTTGGTCTGTTGACAGCGATCCGCTGGGAAGCAATCATTTTCCGGTCTGGCTGGAGTACCAGATCGAAACTGTTCTCAGCATGCGGCTTCAGCGGTGGCTCTTTACTTAAGCTAATTGGAACGAGTCTGAGGAAAGACTAGTAAATAAATAGAGTAAATTCACTGTTGCCCACGACAGCCGTCCGCTCTCGATTGCTGGTTTCACCTGAGCGATAATCGAGTCAGCCACAGTGTATCCCGAAGACCTCGGGGGCACCTCGTCGCACCCCAGTGCCATGGTAGACCAAAGCATGCCTGGAGGCTATTCTCGCACGTAAGCGATCATGTTGAGGCCTTTAGTCGAAACTGCACAATTATAAACCTGATAGTGTTTAGGAAATATAGGGCCCTGGCACGGGTGATCATACGGGACGCGAAGCGAACGCCCTGGCGAGACTACGTTGGTCGGCTAAACCGCCTCCTACCGCTCCAGCGGAGGTCTGGTCGCACACTATAGCGAATATCTGGGCGCAACTTATCGACTCCACAGCCGGTATTACAGATATAAAGACATAAAGAAAAAAATAAGAAATACCATAGGTTTTTAAAACACTGAACCAGTTGCCCACCAAATCTGTCAATCAACCCACCCTGGAATACAGAAAAACAAGCCCCTGTTCTTATAATGATTGTCTATGCCGTTTTTAAAGATGTTCAGTGTGTTGCTACTGACAATTGTTCCTGGAAGCTGGTTCCAGTGTTCTGCTACCCTGTTGGTGAAGAAAGACTGTCTTAACCTTGTCCTGCTGTGATTAACTTTAATTTTGAATTGATGACCTCTAATTGCATCATTTCTGTTAAATTCAAACATTTCCCTTAGATATCCCTGCTCCTGACCATGAACAAATTTAAAAACCTCGATGCGATCTCCTCTCAGCCTTCTATATCTAAGTGAAAACATATTCAATTTCTTCAATCTTTCCTCATATGCCAGGTTGCCTATACCATTAACCATTTTTGTTGCCCTCTTTTGTACTCTCTCTAAAAGCCAACAATCTTTCTCATAACTAGGGGACCAAGCTTGGACACAGTATTCCAAATGTGGCCTGACATATGCACAGTAAAGCTTCCTGATGACCTCCTCACTTTTGTATGACACCTTCCTCTGTATCGCCCCAAGCATTCTTAGTGCCTTCCTCCTGGCTTCTTTGGTCTGTTCTGATGCCCCCAATTTTGTGTTCAAAATAACACCTAAGTCCTTCTCCTGCTGAGTCACAGATAGTACTTGGCCATCCATCAAGTATGGCGCCTTCATATGCTGCCTACCTACATGGATGACTTTGCACTTATCAAAATTAAACTTCATTTGCCTTTTTCGGACCACTTCACAAGCTCGTCTAAGTCGTTCTGCAGCAAAACCTGCTCATTGTGCCCTGTTATTGCCCTAAAGATCTTCAAATCATCCGCAAATTTCAAAACCTTACTGCTCAGGCCACATTCAATGCTATTCACAAATATAATGAACAACAGTGGCCCCAGTACCGACCCCTGAGGGACTCCACTAAGAACATTTTGCCATGATGACTTTGTACCATTAAGCATCACTCTCTGCTGTCTATCTGAAAGCCACAACTCAATCCATTTTAGGATGCTACCTGCAATGCCATGGACCTGAAGCTGCATCATTAACCGTTTATGGGGTACCTTGTCAAAGGCCTTACTAAAGTCAAGATATGCTACATCAACCTGATTTCCTGATCAAATTGTTCTGTAGCAAAATTTAGAAAGTCCAAGAGATTTGTGAGACACGATCTCCCTTTTCTAAACCCATGTTGAGTATCTTGAATCAATCTGTTTCCTTCCAGAAAACTAACTATTCTATCTTTGATAATTGATTCGAGTACCTTGCAGACTAGGGATGTGAGGCTTACTGGCCGATCATTTTCAACTTTCCCTCTTTCTCCTTTCTTGAAAATAGGAACTACATTTGCCCTTTTCCAATCTGTTGGAATTTCATTTTGTGAAACTGATCTACAAAATATTATAGTAAGTGGAATTGCCAGTTCCTTTTCAGCTTCCCGCAATACCCTAGCATAAATTCCATCAGGTCCTGCTGCCTTGTTTGGCTTTATTTTTCTGATATAATTGAAAACAACATCACTATCAATGAAATCAACATTGTGTATCTGATCACCTGTCACTGAACTGTGGTTCACGGTTGGCAAATTTGTCACATCCTCCACTGTAAACACTGATTTAAACTGCTTGCTCAGCTCCTCAACCATCTCACCATCCTCACTCAATATAGTGCCATTTACTTCCAGTGGACCAATTGTGCTTGAAACTTTACTTAGCTTGTAGAAACTAAAGAACTTTTTACTGTCCCCATTACAGTTCCTAGCCAAATCCAATTCTTTTGCCCGCCTTGCTGCTCTGGTTTTCTGCTTCACAGCATCTCTGGCTTTTTGATACGACCTTAGATTTACGACATTTGAAGCTTCCTTAAATACTCTAAATGCATCTTTCTTAGCCTTAATTGATCTCCTCAAATCTGGTGTAAGCCATGCTGGCTTTCCTACACTTCTTTGCGCCTTTGCTTTTGGGGGACATGTCTAATCTGAATTTCCCTCAAGTAAGATTTGAACTTTTCCCACATTTCACAGTCATTTAAATCAAGAAATTCTTCTTCCCATTGTATGGCACTTAAAGCCTCTCATGGAGTCAAAGTCTGCCCTGTTAAAATTTGGAATCTTTGCCAAGTTATCCTTGATTGTCCCTGCTATTTGTACCTTAAATCTCACTATGTTATGGTCACTTCTTCCCAGAGTTTCTCCTACAGTCAAGTCTTGAACTAAATCACTTAAATCTGAGAAGACAAGGTCCAAGAATGAGCCCTGCCTGGTTGGTTCCATTACAAACTGGTGTAAGAACAAGTCCTCTTCAAGGCATTTCCTAAACAGTTTACATGATGGGGAGCCAACACCAACATGTTCATATCCTTTTAGATTAAAGTCACCAAGAATAAGGCATTTCCTCTGAAAGTTTCTACTGATTTCCTCACAAATCACCTTATCGAGCTCCAGTTGCTGAGAATGTGGCAAGGTTCCTGATCGATACAAAGCTCCAATCCTCAGTTTATTGCTATTGCCTTCTTCCCACAGCAACATCAAGCCAAATGGACTCCACAGACACATTTTTTACCCCATCTGCTACTTTCTGAGAACTGTATAAACTATTCACATAGAGCATTACACCACCCCCTTTCACTGCTGGACCCCTATTGCATGAAAACATATTGTATCCCTGGATCTCATAGTCCTGCAAGTTGTCCCCAAAATATCCCTCACTGACCCATGCCTCAGTAATGCAAACAAAATCTGGTTTCTCCTCAGCAACATAACACTTGAACTCATCAAATTTGGATCGAATGCTCTGAGCATTAAGCATCATACACTTAACAAAAGTTCCATAACCCTCTTTGGCTTTTTCATGTTGAGTAGCTCTATCATCTCTGGATGAGCTACCACTCTGCCCCTTGATCTACTGCTACCCCTATTTGCTGACTGTGAGGTGTTTGCAAGACCTCTCTCTCTATCAGCTACATCCCCCCATGACCTGCCTAGTTTCCCTGTTTCCTAATGAGAGCCTCCTCATACCTATTGCTGAGCAATTCAACTCCTCTCTTGCTCAAATGTAACCCATCTAATGCAAACATTTCAGTCCTCCCCCAGAAATCCCCCACAAATCCAAGAACCCCACCCCAAGTTCCTTACAAATCTTGGCCACCCTGGTATTCAGCCCAATGGCCCTTGAGTACCACTCTATGCTTGCCTTAACCATAGGGAGGATGGATGTTACCATTCCTCGTTTCCTACTCACAGCTAACCTACCTATCAAAGCCCTATACTCTTGCATTGTTTCCTCTGTTTTTGCTTTTCCTACATCATTTACACCAACCTGCACAATTACTGTTGTGCTCTCTCCACTACCCTTCATCACTCCTTCTATCCTATCACCAACATCCTTTACCTGGGCCCCTGGGTAGCAAACACGAGTCCGTTTGTTGGGGTTCCTGCTACAAAAGTACGGTCCATGTACCTCACTCTTGAGTCCCCTATAACTAAAACTTCCCCCTCTCTACCATCAGCTGCCTGGTCGTTCCTCCCTTCCTCCTTAGCAGCATTTCTATCTCTCTCTTGCAGTACCTCAAATCTATTATTAGTTTCAATGCCTTTGTCAATTTTCCTTAAAGCTAGTCTCGTACTCTGGCGTCTAGCTACTTTCCACTCTCTACTGTCATGGTCTATACTATCTCCACCCCTATCACTCCTAGACTCCTGCACCTGGCTTGCCTGGCTGACATTTTCTATGGTGGGCCCTGCCACCAAACACTTCAGACGCTCCACCTCCTTGCTAACATATCTACTTTCTTACTCAAGTCCCCAATGACTACAATACACTTACACTTCCCACAGTCGCCTTGCATTTTTTTTTTTTTTTTTTAATTTAAATAAATTTATCCCGACTCACCAGCTACAAACTCCAACTAAACCAAACTAAAATAAAAAAAAGCCTAGATACCTTTGCAATTACACCAGTATATTGAAAATATACCTAGTGGTAATTTAAGCTCACTATTTTAGTCCTAAGCTCTATCTTAAACTTAAACACCAAAAGGACACCGACTTATTCCTCTACACTACAGAAACCTAAGCCACGAGACCGCGCCACCCGTCTACAAAGCGTTCACGTGGCTGATCGATAATTCTAGAAGCTACCTAGTGTAATTTAAGCTCACTATTTTAATCTTAAAGTCTATCTTAAACTTAAACACCAAGCGGACACAGACTTATTCCTCTATGCTAACAGAAACCTAAGCCACGTGGCCGCTCCACCCGTCTACAAAGCGTCCACGTGGCCGATCGATAATTCTAGAAGCTAAAAAATCTGCTCGTTAAAAGAAACTTATGAGATAAAACTATGCAAATATATGCACAGAAGTAATTGCTAAATACCTACCACCAGCTGCAAACTCCAACTAAACCAAACTAAACACTAATATAATCAAAAACCTAGATACCTATACAATAACACCAGGACAAGAAGATATACCTAGTGTAATTTAAGCACACTATTTAGTCAACTCTATTTTAAACTTAACCACAAAAAAAAAAACTTATTCCTCTGCACTACAGAAACCTAAGCCACGAGGCCACGCCACCCATCTACAAAGCGTCCACGTAGCCGATGGATAATTCTAGAAGCTACCTAGTGTAAGTTAAGCTCACTATTTTAATCTTCAACTAAAACACCAAGCAGACACAAACTTATTCCTCTATGCTAACAGAAACCTAAGCCACGTGGCCACTCCACCCGTCTACAAACGTACACGTGGCCGATCGATAATTATAGAAGCTTAGAATACCTAGGCTAAGTCTAATATACTCAAGTTAAACAATATAACCGCTCCTTCTTAACCTAGGCCTACAATAGAACAAATCCTCCTTCCACTAACCACCTGTGCCCAATCTTTTACTCACGATTTTCCCTCGTCACGGGAGCGCAAAAACACGTCCGCTCGCGACGAGGGCAGGCAGTGAGTGATGAGCAGATACGTGGCGAAGCCCTCATTAACCCTTACGAAGTCGCCAACGAAATCGGAAAAGCCCGTTCAGACCGCAGTAAAGGCGGAAACTGCGATCACAATTTCCTACGGCATCGTGCCCGCAGCGAAAACAAAACATGGACTTTTCCACCTCAGAACACATGGCATACAATGAACGATTCACCAACGCTAGGTTAACCTCAACTATTCGCTCTCTGAAGAATATGCCTGAGGGTCCAGGCCTGGTCCACAATCAACTGATTAAACACCTTCCACCATGTGCACAAGATGTCTTGCTGACTATTTATATCTCTTTGTGGGAGAGCGTCGAATTTCCAGAGGCCGGGCGGGAAGCCATAGTTATACCTATCCTGAAGCCGGGAAGGAGTGGACTCGACCCACTGCACTACCGCCCCATATCTCTCACTTGATCGATGTGTAAGCTGATGGAGCTAATTGTGAATGTTCGGCTATCTTGGTATCTGGAATACAATGATATCTTATCAAATGCACAGTGAGGTTTTAGAAAAACCGAAGCACAATTGACCACTTGGTCACACTTGACACTGCATTTCGAGCAGCTTTCGCACAGCATCGTCATGTCGCAGCCGTATTTTTTTTAAATGGCTGCTTTTGACACCACATGGCGGCATAGAATCCTTATGAAGCTACACAAATACGTTTTGCGATGATGTATGGCTGTCTTCCTGCAAAATTTCCTAGCAAATCGTCGGTTTCGGGTCCGTGTTGGTGAGCGACTCTCGTGATGGTTCAACCAGGTAAACGAGATTCCCCAAGGCAGTGTGCTTAGTGTCGCCATGTTCGCCATTATCATCAACGATATCGGATCTATTCTGTCGCCGTCAATACCTCGCTAACTGTTCGTGGACGATTTTACGATCTGGACGACCAGCGTTTCATCACCAATATTGCAGCGGCAGTTACAGCTCGCTGTCGCCAGGCTGGAGCGCTGGACAAAGGCGAATGGCTTTCGTTTCTCGACGGCAAAAACGGTCGCCGTGCATTTTTGCCGGCAGCGAAACTGTCAGGATGTGAAAATCAGACTATATGGTTCGGACATTCCAAAGGAGTCGACTGTCAAATTCCTCGGTGTCTTTCCAGAGAACCGACTTACGTACAGGCATCACTTTAGGATGCTCAGAGATAATTGTTTTAAGTCTATGAATGTGCTGAAACTGGTTGCGCGTACGTCGTATGGGCCGATAGACCAACCCTGCTGCAGGTATATCGCTCTCTGATACGGTCAAAATTAGACTACGCATGGTTTGTTTACGACGACGCAGCTCTAACTACCAAACGAACATTAGACACGGTAAACCACTCAGCACTCCGTATGTGCACCGGGGTATTACGCACCACACCGATTTCTAGTCTATTTGTAGAGTCCAACGAGCCAGCGCTTTATATGCGTCGGGAACTGCTCGGTATGCGTTATGCCTGCAAGCTGCGACAGTTCCTTAATCACCCAACGTACCGTTCCGTGTTTTCACGAAACTTTCTGGCTCTCTTCGGAAGACGACGGCCTGTGAGCTGCGTTCCCTTCTGTGTCAGAATTCGCACATTATTCGAGCACAGCGGAATAAGATTACGCGGAGTGATGCGCGTCGGAACGATGAAAATCCCTCCCTGGACACTGGCATCTCCAGATATTTACATTTAGCTGTCATATCTCAAAAAGTGTGAAGTTGTTCCCGAAGAATTCAGACTAAGGTCACTAGAGTTGATGGATGGACAGCCATTTTACAGACACCTACACAAATGGATTCAAGACCGAATCTGGTGTTGAGAGTGCGTTCGTAATGGGCGGCACAGTGGTTAGGACGCTTTCATTTCCGCCACATTCATCGGTCTATACATCTGAATTGGTTGCCTTAGACAAAGCACTGAGTTTTTTTGAGACATGTGATGACACGCGGCATATAATTTACACCGATTCTCTTAGCAGTCTTATGACTATAAATGCGTTTTATCCGTCGAACCCACTCGCACAAGATATTTTACACAGGCTTACATTGCTGACCTGCGCTGGAAAAACGGTTATTCTATGTTGGATTCCGAGCCATGTGGAAATCCATGGGAGCGAAGCCTCGGATGCTGCGGCGAACCGAGGTGCACGTGCCCCGTGCACACGTTCCCTGGCTCTCCCTGCGAGAGACTTTTACTCGGATGTGAAGGGATTTATTCTCAGTAAGTGGCAGGCAAGCTGGGACTCCTTAGCAAACAACAAGTTGGACACTGTAAAGCCCTGTATTCGTGACTGGGCTTCATCCTCACAGGGAAACAGACGTCACGAGGTTTCTCTGTGTCGACTGCTCGTGGGACATAACTATGCGACACACCGATATCTTCTGGGTGGTGGCGAGACGCCGCTGTGCCCGAAATGCACGGCACCAAAGCCTGTGCGACACATTTTCGTTTCATGTCCCCGGCTTGCCCACGAACGGAGACGTCACTTTGGACGTTCCTCTGTCTCGCTTCGGGAAGTATTAGTGGACGAGTCTGGCATTGTTCACTCGGAACAACTTTTCAAATTCCTCTTGGAGATTATATTTTCTCTGATTTACACCGGCCATTAACATACTTATGAACAGATTATGAACAGATTCCACATCTGTTCATAATAGTTCATAATAGTTTTATTATGAACAGATTCCACATCATCTTATTCCTCATCCGAAGTGGCACTCTCACGCTTTTATGTATAAATGACTGAGTTATGGGCGATATCTGACCTGTGCAGTCGATGTGTCCCTAAACCACAATAACTAACTAATTAACTGTGTTTGTATTGAACTAAGAACACAAAACCTAACAATTGGAGAGTTTCCTGAGCAGCCCGGGAAGTTAAGCATATTTAAAGGTATATACTTTATATACATATTGTCCTGGATAGGGGTGGTAGATGTGCACTGGAGCCTTCCCCAGCTGTCTAGGCCGGAGCCGCGTCACGTTTCAATGGGTCATGTGCTACCAGTCACCCCCCCCCGTGACGCCCGTGTGTAAAGTGATGCACGACACGACTAACTTTGGTCAGTATATACAAACAAATCTCGGGATGGTCATAAACCCTATGGAGGATAATTCTACCCTGGAACAGCCACATCAATTTGCTCTGTTTTCAGGCTGTCCGTGGAATGACCCTACCACGGTTTCCCAACGAGTGAAGGAGTCCGCTTCAAATGAGAACATGCAGAAACGAGGAAATCTGCAAAAACACCACGCCATCCATACTAGTCGAAGACAACACCAATGTGACATCTGTGACAAGCGGTTTGCCTGGGAATCGGACCTGAAAGTACACCGCCGTATGCACACGGGTGAGAGACCATATCCATGTGACACCTGTGACAAGAGGTTCGGGAGGAAATCGCACCTGAATACACACCGCCGCATACACACAGATGAACGTCGATACCAATGTGACACCTGTGATAAGCGGTTTACTTGGAAATCGTACCTGAAGGTACACTGCCGTATCCACACGGGTGAGAGACCATATCTATGTGACATCTGTGGCAAGAGGTTTATCACGAAGTCGTATCTGAAAATACACCGCCGCATGTACACGGATGAACGACGATACCAATGTGACACCTGTGATAAGCGGTTTACCTGCCAGTCGCACCTGAAGGTACACCGCCGCATCCACACGGGTGAGAGACGATATCCATGTGACACCTGTGGCAAGAGGCTTGCGACGAAAGCGAACTTGAAAGTACACCTTCGCGTCCACACGGGTGAAAGACCATACCCATGTGACACCTGTGACAAGAGGTTTACGAGCAAATCGCACCTGGAAGTACACCGCCGCATCCACAAGGATGAAAGGCCATACCGATGTCACACTTGTGACAAGAAGTTTTCCCAGAAATGTCACCTGATCGCACACCTCCGCTGGCACACGGGTGAAAGACAATATCAATGTGACGTCTGTTCCAAGAGGTTTGCTTACAAATCCAACCTGACAGTACACCACCGCATCCACACGGGTGAAAAGCCATACCATTGCGATATCTGTGATGAGATGTTTGCGAGGAATGCGAGCCTGCGCAGACATCACCGTATCCACACGAGTGCAAGGTGATACCTACGTGACATCTGTGACAAGAGGGTTTGGTGCAAAGAACACCTGCAAAGACACCACCGTTTTCGCATTCGTGAAAGGTCACACGTAGCTGACACCTGTGAACGATGTTTCCCGTGTTCCCGTATCTTCTATATAACGAGTTCTATATGAATGAAGATGGTTCCGAGACCCGGTTGATGGTTATGGCTTACACTGCAAATGGACCATTATCGCTGCGACTGTTTCGACAGGGTATTCATGTATGCGTCAGTCTCGCAGCACGTTATTCCCTCCGACCGAAGCTTACCCACACTACGGTAGCGCCTGTTGAAAGAGTGCAATGCTTTAGTGGTCTGGAACATGACATTCTTTCACCAACAACGTGTCCGACGATACCAGTGTGGTGGCTGATTGCATAAGCTGTGTGGGTCGGAAGCCACCATGGAACTGGCATACCGTAATGGGTGATGTACATAATGTATTATGTCAGCGCCGTTGGTATATCATCAGGGGCGTTGTTTTATATACTTTTGTGTGGGCGAATGCCCCCTCAATGTTGCTTTGCCCCCCCCCAACAATTTAACCTTTGAACGAAGGCCCCATGGAGTGCCCTCCCCCCCCACACACCAATTCCACAGGGCAGTGTGCTGAGTGTTGCCTTATTTGCATTGTTCATAAATGATATTGGGGATTCACTACCGCGTGGCATAGGACGATCGTTGTTCGTGGACGACTTTGCTATATGGTTTTCTGGCGCGAATACATCATCGCTAACACGGCAGTTACAGCTTGCGGTGAACCACCTCCAAAGATGGGGTATTGCAAATGGACTCCGCTTCTCCACAAACAAAACTGTTGCAATGCACTTCTGTCGTAGACGGTGCTCCCAAGAACTCAACACGAAGCTGTATGACTTGTTTATTCCTGTTCACCGAACTGCAAAATTTATCGGGGTGCAGTTTGACAGTCGTTTGACGTACAAACAACATCTTAGAACACTTAGAGAAAAATGTTTTAAATCACTAAACTTATTGAAGTGCATTTCACGAACCTCGTATGGCGCGGATCGTAAAACACTGACGATGCTGTACCGGTCGTTGATTCGATCCAAGCTGGATTATGCATGCTATGTGTATGACAGCGCCTGCACTACCAATAAGCGTGTCCTTGACACTGTACACCATGCTGCATTACGCATCATTACCGGAGCTTTCCGCACCTCACCAATCGTTAGCTTGCTGGCAGAAGCCAACGAACCACCTCTGGCACTAAGACGGGAAATGCTTGGCATGCGGTACGCCTGCAAATTGCGTCAGTTTCCCACCCACCCCACGTACCCAGCGGTGTTTTCGCGACACATGTTGACACTGTTCAGCAGTAGGCAACGTGGGACGGCCTTACCTTTCTGTGTACGCATCCGTAAGCTCCTTCAGGAGAGCAGAACGAGAGTATCTAGAGTGGCGTGCATGGAGCAGCAATCGATACCCCCGTGGAATCTGGTGTCTCCTGCAGTTGATCTGACACTTGCAGCGACGCCTAAGGGCAATGTTTCACCTGAGCTGCTTCGGATGAAAACTTTGGAGCATCTGGAAACGTTTGAAGGATGCACACGCATTTTCACAGATGGGTCGAAGGGTGACCATGGAGTAGGATCTGCGTTTGTGTGCGGTTCCTCTGTCAGATGTTTTACTTTACCTAGATATGCCTCGGTGTACAGTTCAGAGCTCGTTGCAATAATCAAAGCGCTTTCCTACATCGAGATCTCGCGAGATGTTGATTATGTCATCTTATCTGATTCCCTCAGTAGCCTTTTGGCACTGACTGGATTCTACCCATCTGACCCATTACTCCTTGATATTATGACTCGTTTGACTGCCATACATCAGGATGGGAAGACTGTTCATTTGTGCTGGATCCCCAGCCATGTGGGTGTATTGGGAAATGAGCGCGCCGATTCTGCAGCGAAATGGGCTGCTCGGAGACCACAAACGCGTGTTTTTTTCCACTGCCAGCCAGAGACCATCTTCCCGGAATATATTCGTTTATGAAGACCAAGTGACAGAGTAGTTGGAGCGCGCAGACCAACAATAAACTTCACGCGATAAAAACCACACCTTGGAGACTGGCCATCGTGCTACCGCAGATCCAGAAGTGACGAGGTGACTCTGTGCAGACTACGCCTCGGCCACACACATGCTATACACCAATACCTTATCTGCGGCGGTGAGAGACCCCAGTGTCCCCGCTGTTTAGGAAGCCTGACCGTACGTCATGTACTTTTCTCATGCGATCAGTTCTCAACAGAACGAAGGTTGTTCTATGGAAATAATACACGGCTCAACACATATAGTGATGTCCTGGCTGATGACTCAGACGTAGTTCATTCTGGGAACATATTCCGCTTTCTGAAAGCGATCAGTTTTCGGGCCATCTACTCACCCCGGTAGCACCTGTCCGCATAACTAACTGAAACGCTGAACTAAAAGTTATGGGCGCTAAATGATCACACTTTGGTCGAAGCGCCCTTAAACTCAAATAACTAACTAACACACACCAATTCATGCCTGCCCCTTGCCTTAATGTATTCCTCCAACACATTTCAGAAATCAACAACTGCGTATGCTATGCTTCATGCCATGCGATCTGAATAGTTCTTGTATGATTCTTTGTAGAGTTGTTGTATGGTACTTTGTATAGTTTTTGTATGGTTGTTTGGTTGGTTCTTGTATGGTTCTTGGGGCCGCGGTAGCTCATTTGGTGGAGCGTCGGGCTCTTGATCGAAAGATTGTGGGTTCGAATCTCACACCGACGAAATTTACCGAGTCCACCCGCGACCAATCGGGGTGAGAGGTTAGCGACGCTATATAACCTAGCGGTTGAATTCGTCGTAAAAGAACCCAAGCTTCTTCTTCTTGTATGGTTCTTTGGTGTGTCGGCGTTGAAGATATGTAAATATTGGTATTAAAATGGAATTCCGCACTGTTTCGACTGAGAGCACCACCGTCGGACGTGTTCCGGGACCCTGTCGAGACACAGCTGTTATGCGGCGCAATGCTGTGCTGGCAGGCATTCACGTCACTGTATAACGGAAATGGTTTTGGAGTTAAATGGATAAATGTGGATTGGACATCGCTGTGCGTGTGGTTCCACTGAGCGGCCCTGGGAAGCCAGTGGAGCTCGGTGTAGGTTGCTGGTGGAGCAGTGAGGCTCCCCGCGCCGTTGGCGAAGCCGGCTGTGTTCTGCAAGGAAAGGCAGAGCATACGGGTAGGTTGCGAGAAGCATTTCGGTGGTGTGTCCTCTCGTGAAAGGTGACTCGTTGTCGAAGTCGTGCAACTGAGCGTCCAGGAAGGGGAATCGTCCCGGTATGTTGAGACGACCTCGAACTCATTTCATGGCGGGGGGCTGGGGAGGGGATGCCTGGAAAATTGTATTTCCCTTGGTTTCGGGCACATTAGATTGCTCTTTAAAAGCATACAGGAATGTGTACCGTGCTGGTAACGGGTAAGTTATCAACACCAACCCTCACGCCTACCGCAGCGTGGTAATAGCGTGCAGTCTATGTATGCACCAAACATTCCTGTATGGGGGATTAATTCAGTGTATGGCGTGAGTAAGACGTCTACGCCCGATGGTATATCCAGGTAGCCTGTACGTGATGAGCCAAATGCAACAACCAGCAACCAGTGCGGCTGGAGTACAGATATCTAGATGGGAACTGTTGTGTGACCGCCGCAGCCACCTAGTGGCGGAAATGCGAAACATCCACAAATGCAAGACGTCCGATCAACACGGTCCGCCACCTTCCTAAGGCAAAACGAGAGTTAAATCCAGTAACCGAACACAGCAAAATTCATGGAGGGCACGAATATCATAAGGGAAGAATGCGGCCCAGGGAGTTCTTGAAAAACCGGACGCCCGCCACAGGACGATCTGAGTGCCAACCCTAATTGACCTGGAGGTCCTTCCGGTATGATTAGGTGCAGTGCTGCGTTGAGCATCATAAGTTTTTTTAAATAAAATCTCGTGAAATAACCTAATGCTCATATTAAAACAAAGAAATAGATAGAAATTCCCACTGTATATATTTCTACCCGTGGCCTTTCTCAACAGGACTGTTGAGGAAGGCTCGTGTCCGAAATATATACAGTGCGAATTTCGATATATTATTTTGTTTTAATATAAGCATAAGGCTATCTTACGCTTTTTTATCGTCTTTGCAGTATATTAGGTAGCCTGAGATATAGCATATTGGCCATTGAGAAACATTGCTGCGAATGAGATGTTTGGTGGGAGACCAGGGACTCGACTAACATGTGATCTGCAGGGACGCCAACTGCCCCGCAGTCACGGCCCTGCCCATACAGTCACGGGACCTTCCACATCGCTTTAGCTTTACTGCGGGAGCCGACGCCAGTTGGGCGGAAGCGATATCCCCGCTGTGGCCAACAGCCGCACCCTCCATACCCAGCATCTCTTGTACGCCAGATTATTACCCAGCCAGCAATACCCTTGGGCCAAAGAAGTATTTGAATATATTTGTACCTCTCCCACGACCATTGATGACGTGAGAGCTAGTCCCGTAACAACCTGTGTTGTGTACATGTAACAAAGGGAGACAACGCGGAGTATCTGCCACCAGATGGCAGTGCAGGCGACTGTGATACCGTGGCATGATGCGTATTGCTTGACCAATGTGAAGTATGCTAATGCTTGCCTACCGATGGGGCACGATCTTTCCTCGTAGTGCTGTTTTTATGGTTTATGGCTAGGGCAGTGCTTGTTGTTTGGCTGAAGTTAAGATATGTTGGATATCGGTATGAGTTCTGGGCAGGCACAAGAACGTTGTACGTACTTTTAGAGGGTGCCTTCCCCAGGAACATATACACGGAGGACATTAGGGGAACCCTCCCCCCATGAAAAGGTGGTGCTCATTTTATCGGGAAAAGGTGCCCTTCCGGGCAGGCTACAGTGACACCCGCCTCGATCAAAGGATATTTGAACCAAAGGGCTTCTCCGATAGGAAACGGCACCCTCATGGAGGTACAAGACGTCGGTAAAACGAAAGAAGCTTAAGTACGTCCGAGTGGACCCCTCCCGCGCGCTCAATGAATTTTCAGTTGAAAGCTCACCTCTAATCGCTTTCACAGTCGCGCAATTCGATGGAGATGACGGCCCCCCCCCAGAAGAGTGCTCACTCCCATAAAAATCCTATATCCACCCTTGGTCTTCCCTTATGCGCAATGCTGAGATCCTCACTCGATGTTAAGTTCGGAAAGCTCGTAATCCATGCACAGTATGGTAGTTTCAGCTCTGAAATTGCATAGTTTGATTGGGAAATTACACTCAGATAGAGGCGCAGCCATAATTTTCTTAAGATGAGGGGGGACCCCAAAAAAAAACAAAAAAAAACCACCTTCGGGGCCCCGGCAAGAAGTTAAAAAATCCTGTTTTGGGGGGAAAAAAAAAAAAAAAATATTGGGGGAAAAATTTTTTTTTGACCCCCCGACGAGGCACCACCTTTCCGTGGTGGGGGGGGATTGCGTGCCCCAATGACCCGGCGACCATCCTACCGGCGAGGGGTGAGACTAAGAGTGCCTCACTCGTCCTTCCATCCATACGCTCCCATTCCATGCCCATCTCATCTCAACATCCATGTCCTTCCCCTGGCCCTGCAACACCAACTCTCCCTATCATGAGCAGGTAGGACAACTTCCCCGGTCCTGCCCTCCAGCTGTTTTATCGGGATAGCCGCGCCCCCTCGGCCCGCCCCCCGGGGTTGACGGAGTCCTGGAGGTTGAGGTCCCCCGTCGCACGGTGCTAGTTGTGACGGGGGACCAACACACCTCTTTGGTCCCGATATCCCGGAGGGGCGGGCGGGCCCGTGGGGCCTCACGCGGGCCAAGTGGCCGGTCGCCTCGGGCCGGGGACCTGGGATTCGTTCCAGTGTCTGCCGGCCCGGCCGGCTGGGGTCAAGTGGTGGGCGGCGCTGGATCCCGGTCGGGGTGGTGAGTCTCTCTCTCCCGGCCGGGCGAAGGCGCCGCCCGCCCCGTATAGCTCCTCGGGCGCCTGGCGTCCTCCCGTTCTCGGGGCCTAGGCGTCCCCCCCCCGTAGGGCCCCTATGTGGTGGGGCGCCCGAGGAGTGGAAACCAAGTCACACTGCATGGCATCCACAACACAAAAAAACACCCCTGGTCCCTCTCGTGAGGGCCAGACCAACCATCATATACGCCGAGATCGGAGCACCCCAACGGAAGGTACCCCTGCACCTCGTGTGCTAGTGTTCCGAGGAACTAACAAGAGCCTTGCGTCTCTGTCCCCATTCCAGAGGAAGGACGGCTGCGACAGGTTTGGCGACATTCTAAGATGCGATAAGTTGAAGGACGGGGCACTGGAGGTGGAGTTTTCGGAAGCAGGGCAGGCGGCAATGGCCCTCAAATCATCTGAGTTTGTGTATGGAGTAAGGAGAAACGGAAGAAAAGAGAACGAAACTATTACAATTACTGTGGAGCCACACAAAACAAAAAACTCCTCGCGAGGAGTTATAAACTGCTACGATCTGAGAGAAGTATCCGAGGACGAGATAGTTGAAGGACTATCAAATTTCGGTGTCATCGCCGCGAGAAAAATGAAAGTAAAGAGAGGGGCAGACTTCATTCCGACCAACAACATTATTCTGACGTTTAATAGCACAGACCTACCTCCATACATCAAGGTCGGCTACGTACGCGTAAAAGTAAGGCAGTTCTTTCCGAACCCCATGCGCTGCTTCAAATGCCAGAAATTCGGACACACCACCCAGTACTGTCGAAACCGCTCAGTGTGCAGCAAATGTGCATCCCATGATCACCCTAGTGAGGACTGCACTTCCGGAAGCCCATTCTGTGTCAACTGTGGTGATGGACAGGATCCCCATGCATCGTACGACCGTACATGTCCAAACTACATAAAAGAAAAAGAGATCATATCAATTAAGCACACCAACAAAGTAACCTTTCGAGAAGCTAGGGACATATATGAAAGATCGCATCCCAGAGTGTCGTATGCCTCAAAAGCTAAGAATACAATTCCGCTCCCCCAGCATGTTCACCCCGACAGGGACTCTGATCTGATTACACAATTAATCGCCCTATTCCGAGAATTTGGTGTTCCACTTACAACGCCAGCGAGGCAAGGTCAGACACCACACAAATTCGCTAAAACCACGGAAGCGACACTCGCAAGTCAATGCACAGATGAGCCATCAGAGTCCACATCCAGATCAGCTTCCTCAGGTGGGGAGTGGACTGTGGTCAACCGATCTAAGAGGCCTGCTCGGTCTCCTCCACCCATGCCCAGCCCATCCGCGTCTATCGCATCGCCCACCTTGAAATCCCCTCCTCCAATTTCCCATCAGTCATCCAGCATCCCCTCCCCTCCCACATGCCCCACAACCATCCCGAAATCCATCCTATCCACCTCCTCCCTCCCTGAATCCTCCCACGTTCCCGTGAGCCAGGCCTCGCTGTCGCCCACAATCTCTGCTTCCGCACCTGCGTCGCCGTCCAGAAACACTCGACCAATCCACATACCAGGCGTTCATTTACAATACCAAGAAGCCGAAAGACGTTCACGTGAAGCAAAACGAGCACGGCTCGTTCAAATGGGAAAGGGCCGGGCCAAGGCGCCTCCCCCAAGGTCAGCCACCCCATCGCCGCGAAGGCGAGTGGAGGGACCGGCGGGAGCATCCGAGATGGGTCCTCCCCCGCCTCCACCGCAACTGAGTGTCCCTCAAAAGCGAGTGGTACCCTGGCCAGAGTCACCACCGGGGGGCGGCTCACCAAGGTCCCGTCAGAAAACGCACCCGCTTGGCTCTGGTCGGGGCCGCCTCCTGGAGTCCCCGGTAAGCCCTGATGCGAGACAGGGCACGGACATGCAGGTTTAGACCCCCTTCCCCCTTTTTTAAAGTCAAAATGATACTAGCGTATGGCTATCTGGATTACATCTTTTTCCCTTTATTAAGTGACCGGGCTATCGATGGGTTTACGATAAACTCCATTCTCCCTTTTCATAGCTAAATATTTTAAGCACGCTGACGTCTTACTGTATTGACCCTCATACATGGTAGTTTTACAATGGAACTGTAGGGGAGTCAAATCCAGCCTGAACGACCTCAACAATCTTTTAAGTTCTCACACACCGTCCGCTATATGCATACAGGAAACGAAACTGGCTCCGGGTGCCCCGTTTCAACTAAAAAATTACACTGTTTTACGAAAAGACGTACCGTTTACCACTGTGTCGCATGGTGGTGTACTTCTTGCCATACACCACAGTAGTCCCTGCCGAGAAATAAGCATTTCTTCCGCCCTCCAATGTGTCGCAGCGCGAACAACCCTAAATCACCGCGCTATTACCATATGCTGTATTTACATGCCACCTTCTCTATCTTTTGACGCGTCGGAAGTAACTAATCTCTTTGCACAGCTTCCAGCACCATTCATAATATGCGGAGATTTTAATGCACACCATCCGCTCTGGGGCTCCAGCCAGACCAGTACACGTGGCCGGCAGCTGGAAAGAATAATAAACAATGATTGTATTAGTATACTGAATACCGGTACCCGAACACATATTACACTACCGACTGGTCAAACTTCCATGTTAGATCTTACTCTATGCAGCCCACAGTTATCCCCCCTTCTTCGAGTGGTATGTTGGGGATGACCCTCTGACCAGTGACCATTTTCCCATATGGATTCAATTCTTAGACGATGTTGCCGTAGGCCGACGACCTCCGAAGTGGATCCTGAGCAAGGCAGATTGGGACTCCTTCCAGGCTGAGGCACGTGATAAGTTTAGGGACGGTTGCGAGGACTTATCAATTGAGGATTTTACTGCAATATTGCTACAATGCGCCGAACACAACATCCCCCGCTCCTCGGGTACCGCTAAGCGCACTCCAGTCCCATGGTGGACCGAGGAATGCCGCGATGTCATCCGTGCCCGAAAAAGAGCATTTCGGGCCTTTGATCGCCACTGCTCCACGGCAAATCTTATCGAGTTCCAAAAGGCAAGGGCATGCGCAAGAAGAACCATTGCTAAAACCAAGCGTGAGGCTTGGAAATCTTACGTAAACAAACTGAATCGTAACACAAAAATATCTTCAGTATGGGCACAAATAAAGCGAGTTTCGGGACGGATGGCTCCGACCGCTTTCCCAGCTCTTCACATAAACGGGCGAGACTATCTCAGACCGAAAGAGGTAGCAGATGAGATAGCTCGAACGCTCTCAGAGAGATGTAAAAATACCAGGAGCCCACAGTTTAATAAATATAGAACGCAGTGCGAATCGAATGTTATTGATTTTTCAACCACCACCGTACTTTCTTGCAATTTACCCTTCACCATGACTGAATTAAATTATGCGATCTCATCCCTCAGATCTGTATCTGAAGGACCCGACATGATACACAATGTCATCATCAAACAGATACCCAAAGACCGTCTGGAAGTTCTTCTGTCACTCTATAACGCCATGTGGGAAGCGGGCACTTTTCCTCCCTCGTGGCGAGAAGCAATTGTTGTTCCCATACTTAAACCAAACAAAAAAGGTGATGATCCGCTACATTACCGACCAGTGTCTCTTACATCATCTTTGTGTAAACTTTTTGAAAAAATGGTAAATACAAGGTTGATGTGGTTTTTAGAGTCTAATAATCAGCTAAACAACATTCAGTGTGGGTTTAGGAAACATCGTAGTACTCTTGACCATGTTTTGACTTTGGACTCGACTGTTCGTGCTGGATTTATGACACATCGCCATACAGCGGCCATATTCTTTGACATTGAAGGAGCCTTTGATACTGCATGGCGCCATGGAATCTTGAGCAAGTTATATGACTCTGGTGTTCGCGGCCCCATGGGGGTCTTTCTGAATAACTTTTTATCCGAACGTTACTTTCGAGTACGTGTGGCCGGAACCTTATCAGACCGATTTTTACAAGCCGACGGTGTGCCACAAGGCAGTGTGCTAAGCGTAGTATTATTCGCAATGTCCGTCAATGATATAGATAAAGAATTACCATCATCAGTCGGGCGAGCTCTCTTCGTGGACGACTTTACCGTGTGGTGCTGCTCCCGTAGTCTTCGCAGCGTGCAGAGGCAACTTCAACTGGCTGTCGGGAAGCTGGAAAAGTGGTGTCACACCACTGGTTTTCGGTTTTCTGCTACAAAGACGGCAGCCATCCACTTCTGTCGCCGTAGGCAGTGTTCCGATCCAGTCATCAAGATATTTGGACGACCAGTACCTTTTCAACAGTCCGTCCGATTTCTAGGGATACAAATGGACAGGCGGAGTACTTATAAGGAACACATCACACGGCTGAAGGAAAGCAGTACCAAAGGGCTTCAGCTCTTAAAAGTAGTATCGCGCTGCTCATATGGAGCGGATCGTAGTGTTTTGCTTCTTATGTATCGTTCTTTGATCCGTTCACGGCTTGACTATGGATGTTTTATCTATGATGGTGCTTCTCAGACCACGAAACGTATGCTTGATGTTTTGCACCACGCCGCTCTCCGCGTTATCACAGGTGCGTTTCGAACTTCGCCGACTGAAAGCGTCCTTGCTGAAGCTAACGAACCTCCTTTATCATTGCGACGTGAAAAACTGGGTTTAAAATACGCCTGTAAGTTGGCACAAAATCCACAGCATCCGACATATTCGTGGGTATTTTCTACTGTAAGTACTCCACGACCGAATACAAGGAAATATATACTGCCATTCAGTCTACGCATTGCCCACTCGCTTCGCGAATGCAAGATTAAGCCAAAGTGCATAGCACAGTTCCGTGTCCCACCTACTGTAAGTAGGTGGGAGCTTGGCGGCGGATCGAGGTCGCCTTGGACCTCTCGTTGAGTGATATCCGGAAGGATGATATTAGCACAGCTGACTCCCGTTTGCGCGCATTAAGCAGAATCAATTCATATACGGACACCGTGCGGATCTATACCGACGGATCAAAACTCAGTAGCGGTGTAGGATGTGCTTTTGTATGTCAGTCGCATATCGAATCATTTAGACTCCCTAATCACTCATCAATTTTTACGGCAGAACTATACGCCATCCTACAGGCCCTTCGTTTTGTTAAGTATGACCACAGAACCCGTGACAAAAGCCATTTAATTCTCACTGACTCTCTGAGTAGCCTGCTGGCTCTGAAAGCATTTAGCCATGACCACCACATTGTACATGACATCGCGACTACCTTGATTTATCTTAATGATGGGGAAGTCAACGTCACTTTGATGTGGATCCCAAGCCACGTAGGCCTAGCTGGCAACGAGGCTGCTGATTTGATGGCGAAGAAAGCTGCAAACGGTGGCCGCAGGTCGCGCATGGCCCTTCCCCTAGCGACTTCGAGGCATCAATATCATCCCTTATTGACCGAAAATGGCAATGCTCTTGGAACACGAAAACTAGCAAACTGAAGCTAGTAAAACCATTACTCGGAACGTGGGAGTCCTCATTTCGCACACAAAGAAGAGAGGAGGTTGCGCTGTGCCGTCTTCGGATCGGCCATACACTTGCTACACACAGGTACCTGCTGACGGCAAGTGACCGCCCTCTGTGCCCACGCTGTGCTACTCCACTCACAGTATATCACGTACTTGTTGGCTGTCCTGGACTGGAACCTGCACGTCGCAGATATCTTGGGCTTCAAAGTATTGATATGACGCTGCGACAAATGCTGGCCGATGATTCTCAGATCGTAGCATCTGGGGATATATTTGCATACCTAAAACAAGTAAATTTTGACATAGTATACCGCCCACCACAAGCACTCTGATATGACGTAAGACCCATCGCCTAACAATAATGTTATGACAGGTAGAGTTATGGGCGCAAAATGACCAACGCAGTCGATGCGCCCTAAAGCACAAATCCACCACCAAATAAGAGCAACAAGGGCCCATGCAGGTTAGGTCTGTAAAGTGAAGTTACCATAACCCTGAGAGGAAACTCGTCATCCCAACCAACATCGCATCTCAAATTCCACAGAAACCATCCGCAAACATCGCAGAAACCCATCATCAATGCCTGCTTAAAAGGGCATGCACCATGTACTCCGGTGTGATATAAATATTGCCAATCCTTTCTTTCCTAATTTCTTTTGGTTGGAACAGGGGGGGGGTTCAAGCTGAAGAGGTAAAAAGTTGCACAAGTTATTTTATCCTCTTTTTATTTTGGGAGATTTCCAAAATATACTGGCGGTGTTCCAATAATAGTCCATGTTTCAAGAATATTTTGTCTGCATAATGGTTCAATTTAGGTGGTGCAATGCGGCGCTAACACTATTTTGGATTTCGAAGCTAGAAATCAATTACAAAAACCTCAGTGTCTCAATAGGTTAAGCCCACCTTGCGTACTTTATAGTGACCTGACTTCAGGCCACTTGACTGAAGTGAAACAAATTTTATAAGGAGCTTCTCCTAAAGGCTCTGTATGCATGTCGATGTAAAATGATGATGGGAAAACATCATAGTTTCACAGACTTGAAAACTTGCCCAATATGGACCAAAATTTGCCGTTACCTCAAGTCACTGACCTGACATCCGTAAAAACACCTGAGATGTAGGTGTTGGTGGCGCTGTCAAATGTCACCCACGTTCCAAGCTTTATTTGAATATCTCTCCATGTGTTTCAGTTAGCGATCTTGATACTTTTTTGGGCATAATTTGCATAATGGGTTAATTTAGATGGTGCAATGCAGCCCTAACACTATTTTGGATTTGGAAGCTAGAAATAAATTACGCAAACCTCAGTGTCTCAATAGGTCTCAATAGCTCAATAGTCTCAAGAGACATTGTATATGGGCGCTTTATAACCAATGCAGTTGAAGCGCCCTAAAACCCTAATAACTAACCAACTAACTTGATACATTTTTGGAGGTGATCGTCTTTGACCTGAGGTGGGACAATGACCTTGCATGACCTGGGGTAAGAAGTTTTAGCTCGGACACAAGAATGAAGGAAAAGCTACTGGAAATTGTTTTAATACTCTTACCTTTACCAACCCTTTAATTTTACCCACTCCTGACGATCCCCCCAAAAAAAAAAAAAAAAAAAGTATAATCCTTAATTATTTTGTGGAAATTGTTTTCCCATTTTCTCGGTGTCGCATAGAAACCTTCGAAGGATGGGGGCGCAATAACACCCCTCGCGGACAAGGCTGGTTAACGCTGGGTTTGCACAGCGAAGCAGTTGCTCCGCCTTGATTTGGTGCTAGCCCCGTCCCGGTGGCATATAAGGTAACCACTGGTTGCTGTGATTGTGCTATACTAACTGAACTTCAGCTGATACCAGTGGCAGCGACGTTGAAACTCACTCGTGGCGTAAATATGAAATGCATGCTGGATTCTTTCAAACCTGTTCAAGGTGCCTTTCAGCAGCTCCTCCCCATATTGTTCTGCAAGCGAAGGTGACATTTTTCTAATCACATTCCTGATGTATTGCTGATGCTAACTTGAAACTAAAGCAGTCGCCTTGCTTGCAGACGATCCCCCCGACTTGAAAGTCAAAGAAGAGTCGGTGGCATTTTCGGAGAAGAATTCGTCTTCAGACATAGGTCCAAGTTCTGCGGAAGGTACACTCTCTGATTAGTACAGACTTAGTCTGTTTGTTATCACATAGTGCTTTCGTTTCATTGTTCCCCATATGATTAAACACAAGGCTTTTTGTACTCGTGCTGTGTCGCGGTGAGGGTTAAATTTGCAAGAGGTTGACTTCCCACTAGGTACCCACACGTACGACATACACTTACTGGGGTATGGTTAATGTTGTGACGCCAGCTCTTCTCTAGCGGTATGATGCTGTGAAAACGATACATCACCCCATCCCTCCTCCCCCGGACGGCAATACTGCCAAAATAGCTCATGGGAAGCGCAACTTTAATGCTGTAGCTTTCAATTGGTGGTCTGGTGTTCCTGTGCTATCACGTTGCAAAGGCCTGCATTTCCCACACTTCCTGATTTATTGCTTGTAGCAGCATGAGTCGGAACCGGTCGGTTGCCCTGTTTCCTGACAACCACGCTGGCGTTAAAGCTACATAATATTGGATGGTGATGCGATCTCCGTGTCTGCAACATGCCTGGTGGATTGCGCATGCCAGCATTAACCTGAAACAGCCGCCTTGCTTCCAGACGATTTGCGTCACTTCGAAGTTAAAGAAGAACTGATACAATTCGCCGATGAAAGCGGACCTTCGAACATCACGCAAGGTACTGTTCAAGGTACGATCTTTGATTTCCTAGCACCCGCCGGGCTAAAGTGGAGGGGGTCTCTGGAGATCCCACCTCATATTTTTCCGTGATCGCAACCGAATTAGAAGACACAAATACACGAAGCTTCCCAGCGCCTTCTTACGGGTCGGTGTTGCGTATCGTGCAAATTTCAGGTCAAAGCCATCAAAAGTCATGAACATGGAGCGAGTTAAAATCAGTAATGTTCAAAAAGCATCCAAATACCTGCATTCGGAGTAGTAGCACTATATCAAGACGAAGCCCAGATCCTGCGATCATTTCTTTAAGACGACTCTCCATCCTCAAATGTTCATTATGTCGAAAGTTACTGACCTGAGGAAAGGTCATCCCGCGTTATTTTTTTGTGTAATTCCTATATTAACCGAAGGATTTTAAGCGTCATTTTGCTTGCGATGCCCCTATCAATTTGCTACAAAGTGAGAGGACGTCATTGCCTGATGGCAGACTGTTTCCGATATATCTTCGAAAAACGTGGTGAAGGGCGGTTCCGCCCCTATCCCGGCCCCTTCCAATACGTGTGCTGAAGAGACTCGAACTATTCATATTCATATCTTCCAGGCCGTTTCCCAAGATGAAGGCCACGTCGCTAGATTCACCTTTTGTCCATAGAGCAATGTCCTAAGTGTTGCCTTGTTCACTGTCATACATGGTATTGGGGAAGCACCGCCGCAGAGCATCGGACGTTCGCTATTCGTCGACGACTGCGATGCGGTCAGCTGACTCCAGCACACTATCGTTAACGCGACAGTTACAGCTTGCGATGAACCACCTCCAAAGCAGCGTTAGAAGCCTATTCCCGTCTGCACCGACGAAACCATTGCATACAATTCTGCCGCACTCGGTGTTCTCAAGGACTGAACACGGAGTTGTGTGGCGCGTCTATCACTGTTCACCAAATCGCAAAGTTCCTCGGATTGCAGTTCGATAGTCGTTTGACGTACAAACGACATTTCAAGGCACTGAGACAATAGTGTTTTCAGGAACTAAGCTTGTTCGAGTGTATATCACGAACCTGCTATAGTTCTGACCGAGAGACACTAATGATGCTTTATCGGTCACGCATTCGATCTAATTTGGACTGCTCATGCTATGTGGTTGATGATGCCTGCAAGAGTAATGAGCGTGCTCTGGACGCGGTATAGCATGTGGCTCTACTGTGCGTCACTGGGGCGTTAAAAACTACGCGGAATGCTAGCCTGCTTGCAGAGTTGAACGAATCTCCCCTGACTTTAACACGCGAAATGGTTGGCCATCGAGACGCATGCAGATTACGGCAGTTCTCCACCCACCCCCACCTACTGCGCAGTGTTCTCGCGCCATACTTTAGCACCCTTTGGCGATGGCCGAAATGTGACAACCTTGCCGTTCTGTGTTCGAAGTCGTGCTCTTTTTGAAGAGATTGCGCCGAGTGATGCGTATGCAGATGTTAGCCATACCGCCTTGAAATATGTTCTCGCCTGTAATTCACCTATCGCTCACAGTGATGCTGGAGATGATGATGATGGTGAAGGATGATGTAACATCTGATCTGTTCCATATGAAAACCCTGGAGCATTAAAATACGTTTGAAGGATATACACAGGTATTTTCTGATGGATCCAAGACAAACACTGGAGCAGGATGTGTTTTCGTGTGTGATACCTTTACTAGATATTTTACCCTGTGTGTATATGCTTCAGTGCATACCTATGAACTGGTCACAATAACAAAAAGCGCTTTCTTTCATCGAGGTATCACACGATGCTTCATATGTCATGTTCCCTGAATTTCTTAGCAGCCCTTGGACACTTCCCTAATTTTACTATACAGACACTCTACCGATAGACTTTCTGACACGTCTCACTACTCTGGAATGAGACGGGAAAAGCGTTCGCTTGTGCTGGATACCGAGCATTTCGAAATATGCAGAAATTAGCGATCAGATTCCACACCTAAATGGGCAGACCAGAGACACCGAACACGTATTCTCCCACTTCCGGCCAGGGACCACATCTCTGGAATGTCATCTCACATGAATGCTAAGTGGCAGGGGAGCTGGAAGGCACAGTCCAATGGTAAGTTGCATTCATTAAATTCACACATTGAAGACTGGTCAGGATGCTATCTCAGATCTAGGAGTGACGTGGTCACCCGGTGTAGACTGCGAACCAGCCACAATCATGTGCTTGTCTCGTGCCAACACCTTCAAGGGACCTAATGTTCAATGGAAATAGGATCCGACATCTAACAAATCGCGACGTGCTAGCAGGTGACTCGGAGTTATTCATTCTGGTAGCATAAAGTCATGATGTCATGAAGTGCTTAGGCTAAATTAGAGCCACAAGGGCACATCCAGTTGAGTCTGTAAATGAAAGATACCATAAGCCCGGTAAAAAGACCCACCCCAACCATCACCACATCCTGAAGAAACCATCCACCAACATCCCGCACACCTATCAATGCCTATCTACCCTAGCTATCCAGCCCTATTCCCCTGATCCCCCTCAACACATGTGGATTGAATGCCATACCAACATCTTTCAAACCGCATCCATGCCCGCTTAAAGAGGTCTGTGCGTGCACACCCACCTAGCACAAATCTCACCCCATCCACCACAAATCGGAACTCAAAAACAAGATTTTCCTGTCTAAAAAATTTGTCCACCCTACTTTTAAATACATTAAATGAGGAACTGCCCACAACATCAGCAGACAGCCTATTCCACTGATCAACAACCCTTTGACTGAAAACCTGTTGTTCTTTAACCCCCCCCCCCTCCCGACGGGGCACCACCTCTCCGTGGTGGTGGTGGGGGGGGGGGGATTGAGTGCCCCAATTATCCGGCGACCATCTTACCGGTGACGGGTGAGACTAGGAGTGCCTCACTCGTCCTTCCATCCATACGCTCGCATTCCAATGCCCATCTCATCCCAACATCCATGTCCTTCACCTGGCCCTGCAACACCAACTATCCCTACTATGAGCAGGCAGGACAACTTCTCCGGTCCTGCCCTCCAGCTCAGTTTTATCGGGGTAGTCGCGCCCCCTGGGCCCGCCCCCCGGGGTCGACGGAGTCCTGGAGGTTGAGGTCCCCCGTCGTACTGTGCTAGTTGTGACGGGGGACCAACACGCCTCTGGTCCTAATATCCCGGAGGGGCGGGCGGGTCCGTAGGGCCCCATACGGGCCAAGCGACATGTCGCCTCAGGCCGAAGGTCTGGGCCCTGGCCCAGTGCTTGCCGGCCTGGCCGGCAGGGGTCAAGGGGTGGGCGGCGTTGGATCCCGGTCGGGGTGGTGAGTCTCTCTCTCCCGGCCGGGCGAAGGCGCCGCCTGCCCCGTATAGCTCCTCGGGCGCCTGGCGTCCTCCCGTCCGCGGGACCCAGGCGTCCCCCCAGTAGGGCCCTATGCGGTGGGGCGCCCGAGGAGAGAAACACATCACACTTCATGGCATCCTCAAACATAAACAATTCACCTGCCCCCTCTAGTAGGAGACAGACAAGCCGATACATCAGAAATCCGCTATATGACCTGTGCAGTCGATACGCCCCTAACCCCCCATTGTGGTGGTCATTTATCTGAACGTTTTCAACTCGTAAATGGAATTCCTCAGGGCAGCGTGCTGAGTGTTGTTCTCTTCGCCATCATGATCAATCACGTCTTTGCTGGGCTTCCTTCAAGCATTGGTCGATCTCTTTTTGTTGATGACATATCTATTTGGTCCTATTCTTCAAGAGCCTCTACTTCATCCAGGCAACTTCAGCTGGCGACAAACCATCTCCAGAAGTGGAGCACCATGAATGTTTTTATTTTGTCCACCTCTAAAACAGCAGCAATGCATTTATGTCGCTTGCTGTCGTGATCCTACACTGATGATGTATGGTGAACCCGTTAAATCACACCCTGTATTTACGTTTTTAGGAATATATTTTGACAGCCGTCTGCTATACCGGGAACATCTTAGAATTATCCGTGACAAATGTATTACATCTCTGAATATTTTAAAATGTGTAGCACGAACATCTTACGGAAGTGACAGACAAACACTGCTACTCCTTCATCGATCTCTCATCCGCTCAATGCTAGATTACGCTTGCTTTGTTTCTGATGGTGCCTGTGCATCCGGAAAACATGTTCTTAATACTGTTAATCATGCAGCTCTGAGAATTGTGACGGGGGCGTTTGGAACCTCGCCAATCGCGAGCTTGCTGGCTGACATCAACGAGCCACCACTTTCCCTCAGGCGACAGATGCTCGGGATGCGCTACGCGTGTAAGCTGCGCAGTTTCCCGCAGCACCCAGCTTATCCAGCGGTGTTCTCGCGTCACATCCTATCAATCTTCTTACGTGGTGGCGCCCGTATATATAGATCTATGTGCATTATAATTCGATACCTTTTTGCCGAAAGCCAACTAGAATTGCGCAGGGTCAAGCGCGCCCCGCAGGCCTATGCACCCCCGTGACGACTTCTGTCACTAAAGCCCTATAATAGACCTCGTATTGGCCAACATACGCAAAGGGATGTTCTCCCGGACGAATTTCGCGCACGTGCTCCGGAGCACATATCAACATTTTATAACAGCTACGCAAAAAACTTTTACCGATGGATCAAAGACTGACACCGGGGTTGGAAGCGCCTTTGTAGGCGACACAGCCGCCAGATCGTTTACACTACCGAAACATGCGTCCGTGTACACATCTGAGTTGGTGGCAATTGATAAAGCACTGGCTTTTATAGAGGTCGGGGACGAAGAAAGTCATGTAATTTTGTCCGACTCGTTGAGCAGCCTTTTGGCGTTGAAGCGTTTTAATCCAACAGCGTTTTAATCCGCCTTTGTACATCCTGGATATCCTCAGTCGCTTGACTTCATTAGATCGGGCTGGAAAAGTTGTCCATTTCTGCTGGATTCCAAGCCACATAGGTATCGTAGGAAACGAGTAAGCGGACAGCGCTGCAAGGCGCGCCGCACAGGCTCCCTTGCGCAGATCATTCCCAATCCCTGCCAGATATTACTACCCAGGGATCTCTGCTTTTCTGGCAAACAAGTGGCAGAGGAGCTGGGACGAGCTTGGTTCCAACAAGTTACGGATAATAAAGCCATCCCTCGGTCAGTGGCCCTCGTGCCCGGGCAGAACAAGGCGAGACGAAGTGACGCGGTGTCGATTACGCATAGGACATACTTACGCCACCCATGTTCACTTACTCAATGGTGAGAATGATCCATTGTGCCCGAGATGTGGTGCAGTAATGACAGTTTACCACGTTTTGATTTCATGCCCTGGGCTTGGGCTGGAACGTCGACGTCATTTTGGGAGTGACCAGGTTCACTCCCTCATTGCAGTTTTAGGTGACACATATCAGGTTGTGGAATCCGGAAGGCTCTTCAGGTTCCTATCTGAGGTGAAGTTTTATGCTATTTACCCGGGGCGTTAACATCAAGATGCACCAGGAAAGAGAATACCCATAGTACAAGGGACGATGGGCGCTATATGACCTGTGCAGTCGAAGCGCCCGCAAACCACAATAACTAACTAGTACAAGGGACGACCTGTAGAGACTGCTTGAATAATTAATAGTTATGGGCGCTAAATGACCTCGTAGTCGGCGCGCCCTTAAGCCCAAATAACTAACTAACTAACTGTTGTTCCTTAACTGTCCTACACCTCAACTTGTCTAACCTGAATTGATGACCCCTATGCGATACTCTAAACTGAAGAGTACCTTTCAGATTGACCTGATCTTGTCCTTTAGCAATTTTGTACATTTCAATCATGTCCCCCTTAATCTCCTATACTTGAGTTAGTACATATCTAATGCCACAAGCCTTTCTCCATATTGTAAGTTACCTATTCCACTAATGAGTCTAGCTGCTTTGCGCTGCACTCTTTCTAACACATCTATATCTTTTTCTATGTAGGGGATCCATGCTTGTACAGAATATTCCAAGCGGGGTCGCATATATGCTAAGTACAGTTTTTTCATGACTTCCTTCCTCTTATATCTCACTCTTCTACTAATGAGTCCCAGCATTCTGGGTGCCCTGTTCCTAGCTGAGATACATCGTTTTTCTGCTTTAAGGTCTTGAAACCAACACACCTCAGTCTCTTTCTTTCCTCTTCAATAATATCCAGATCCCTCTTCCCATGGTATATCTGAAAGTCTCACCTCCAGACTGTAGCAATGTTAGATATAATTATACCGTTCGGCCCTCATCGTTATAAAAGTAGTTATATATCGTCGCGTGTCACGTGAATCATGCCACGAGTGTTGACGGCCGGCCGGACGCATCTTAATGCATGTTATGATTTACGGCCGATACCTGAGCCACCGACGTCGACCGCGACGAATGCTGACACCAATGTTATGGGTTATGTTGGCGATCGAAGCCGTACAGCGACGACTCTGCATCCGGACTAGATAGGTTATGAATGCCACTGTCAACTGCAAGCAGGAAACGCTTATCGTCGTGTGATGTGTTGTTCCGATACGAGAGCCGACGGTAGCTGACCAACCGGCGCCCCTGTATCCGGAGTAGGTAAGGCCGACATTCCGGTTTACGCCCCGATCTGGACCTATGGCGATCGTCGTCGGGCGGAGCCTCTAGACCGGGAGCAGGTAGTGGCCGGCCATTATATGTATAGTCGAAAGTAACGGAGTTAGGAGGTCAGAGGAGATTGAGCTCTCTCGCACGCTAGACTGTTGTCTGTGGTGCTGGCAGTTGCGTCTAAATTAACTGCCAGTACTTATAAACTTTCGCCTATACGGTTGCCTTGTATCCGTACGTATGCACGAGCTGTTCGAGTAATCACGCCCGTGTCGCCTTGCTCAAATAATATTCACAAAGATGATAAAGAGAAGTGGTCCTAGAACAGAGCCATGTGGTACTCCACTCAGAACATCCTTCCAATCAGATTTACATCCATTTAACACTACCCTTTGTTTCCTTCCCCTCAACCATGCTTCAATCCGACCTATAACTTTTCCAACAGTCCCATGTTGCTGTAATTGATGAATTAGCCTGCCATGTGGACCTTTATCAAAAGCTTTGCTAAAGTAAAAGTACACAACGTCCATCCTGCTTTGATTGTCTACTTCTTTGGTAACGTACCCCATGTACTCCAATAGGTTAGTTAAACAAGACCGAGATAGAAATCCATGTTGGGTATCCCTTAAAAGGTTGTGCCTATCAAGATGAATCTGAACATTCCGTTTAACCAGATTTTCTAGTACCTTGCAAACTATTGAGGTGAAACTGACTGGCCTGTAGTTTCTTACACACTTCATGCTTCCCTTTTTGAAAAGTGTTAGTACGTTTGCATTTCTCCAATCTTCAGGTACTTCAGAATACTCCATAGACTACCTGAAAATGATACATAGGGGAACTGCTCAAGCTTTAGCACACTCTACTGAGATCCTAGTATATATATCATCTGGTCTAGAAGCTTTATTAGGTTTTATATTCTGCAAGTGGTTTTCTACAGCTTTTGTAATTATTGTAAGATCTTCCAGCCTACCACCTGTCATGGCATAACCTTCAATTGTTTCAATTCTACCATAATTATCTTTAGTAAAAACTGATGAGAATTGCTTGCTCAGGGATTCCACAATATCGCATTCATCGAACAGTATTTCCCCATCTACCTCTAGTGGTTCTGCACTACAATTTTTAGCCTTAAGTTTGTAGAAGCTAAAGAACCTCTTAGCATTACCTGCGGAACATTCTGCAGCTAATTCGATTTCAGACAGTTTTAGATGTCCTAACACACTTCCTAACTGTATTTCTAGCTACTTGATACGATTCAAGGTCTACCTCATAGTTGGCATCTTTTATTTTCTCGAATGCCTGTTTCTTTGACTCCAGTAAATGCTTTACTTCCCTGGTCAGCCATGAAGGGTACTTATCCCTGATTAATCTAATTTGCCCCATTGGAAATGAACCTATCCTGACCTTGAAATAGTTTATCTTGTATCATTCTCCACATTTAATAAGCATCTAAGCCCTTCAATAAGTCTTCCTTATGAATTTCATTCAGGAAGATCCTAAACTCATTGTAATTCCCCGTAACAAAATTTGGAATCAATGTTTTATTGGTTCTTACACTTCCAACATACAATGAGAAGCGTATAATGTTGTGATCACTATTACCAAAGGTCTCTCCTATGTTCACATTTTGTACAAAATTTTCCTCATTCGTAAGCAATATCTAATATTTCCTTTTCCCTCGTAGGTTCATGTGTCATTTGAAAGAATACATTTTCCTGAAAACAAGCCATGAAACTTGTTCGTGATTTGTTTAGACCTATAGTTTTGTTTCCCAATCCTGTTATCCCAATCCTGTTAAATCCCCAAACAAAACAGTTCTCTCCTGTGCTCTCCTACTTATCTCTTCCTGCGACAACCTGTCAGTGTTTTCATTCTGGTCTGAAGGTCTATAGAATGCCCCAACGCATATTCTGCATATTCAGCATATTCAGATATTATATTATATTTAGATATAGCGGATTCAGATACCTGAGAGCTATAGGGTTTCAGGCCATATGCTCAGCTCAGCAATACGTCATAGGATTCTCGCATGCTAAATGAACGTTCTGGGCATTAAATGATCGCATATTTTAGTCGAGGCGTCCTGAAACCCAAGTAAACAACTAACAACACAGTTCCCATGTCTATGTTTGTATTGAAATAACAACACAAAACCCAACAATTGGATAGATGCCTGAGCAGCCCTGCATGTTAAGCATATTTCAAAGTATATACTTTATACACAAATTGTCCTGGATGGGGGTGGGAAATATGCACTAGAGCCTTCCCCAGCTGTCCAGGTCGGAGCCGCGTCACGTTTCAATGGGTCATGTGCTCCCAGTCCCCCCTCCGTGTCCGCCCGTGTGTAAAGTGATGAATGACACGACTAACTTTGGTCAGAATATATATCCAAATCTTGGGATGGTCATAAACCCTGTGGAGGACAATTCTTCCCTAAACAGCCACATCATTTTGCTCTGTTTTCAGGCTGTCCGTGGAATGACCCTACCACGGTTTCCGAACGAGTGAAGGAGTCCGCTTCAAATGACAACATGCAGAAAGGAGGAAACCTGCAAAAACACCACGCAATACAGACTATTCGAAGACAACACCAATGTGAGACCTGTGACAAGCGGTTTACCTGCGAATTGTACCTGAAAGTACACCGCCTTATCCACACGGGTGAGAGACCATACCCATGTGACACCTGTGGCAAGAGGTTTATGAAGAAATCGAACCTGAATACACACCGCCGCATGCACACGGATGAACGTCGATACCAATGTGACACCTGTGATAAGCTGTTTGCCTGCGAAAAATACCTTAAGGCACACTGCCGCATCCACACGGGTGAGAGACCATATCCATGTGACACCTGTGGCAAGAGGTTTGCGACGAAAGCGAAGCTGAAACTACACCTCTGCGTCCACACGGGTGAAAGACCATACCCATGTCACACTTGTGAGAAGAGGTTTGCCCACAAATGGCGCCTGAACGCACACCTCCGCTACCACACGGTTGAAATACAATACCAATGTGACACCTGTGACAAGAGGTTTACGAGCAAATGGCACCTAAAAGTACACCTTGGCGTCCACACGGGTGAAAGACAATATCAATGTGACGTCTGTTACAAGAGGTTTGCTTACAAATCCAACCTGGTAGTACACCTCCGCATCCACACGGGTGAAAAACCATACCAGTGCGATATCTGTGATAAAACGTTTGCGGAGAATGCGAGCCTGCGCAGACACCACCGTATCCACACCAGTGCAAGATGATACCGATGTGACATCTGTGACAAGAGGGTTTGGTGCAAAGAAGACCTGCACAGACAGCACTGTTTTCGCATGTGTGAAAGGTCACACTTAGCTGACACCTGTGACGATGTTTCCCGTGTTCCCGTATCTTCTATATGGAGAGTCATCTGATGCTTCCGAGACGCGGTTGATGGTTATGGCTTACACTGCAAATGGGCCATTATCGCTGCGACTGTTTCGACAGGGTATCCATGTCTGCGTCAGTCTCGCAGCACGTTATTCCCTCTGACCGAAGCTTACCCACACTACGGTGGTGCCTGTTGAAAGTGTGTAATGCTTTAGTGGTCTGCAACATGACATTCTTTCACCAACAACGTGTCCAACGATACTAGTGTGGTAGCTAATTGTAGAAGCTGTGTAGGTCGGGAACCACCATAGAACTGGCATACCGTAATGGGTGCTGTACAGAATGTATTGAATGTCAGCGCCGTTGGTATATAATCAGTGGCGTTGTTTGATATACTTTTGGGTGGGCAAAAGCCCCTCAATGTTGCTTTGCCCCCGCAAAAAAATTACCTTTGAACGTGGGCCCCACGGAGTGCCCACCACAATTCATGTCTGTCCCTTGCCTTAATGTATTCACTCCAACAATTTTCAGAAATCAACACCTGAGTATGCTATGCACCATGCCATGCGCTCTGTATGGTTATTGTATGGTTATTTGTATGGTTCTTGTATGGTTCTTTGTGTGGCTCTTGTATGGTTCTTTGTATGGTTCTTGTATGGTTCTTTGGTGTGCCTGCGTTGCAGATATGTAAATAAAGGTATTAAAATGGAATTCCTTCGTCGTCCACCCTGATTGGTTATTGGCGTTAGTAGCACACCGACAGCACTTGGCGGACCCAGCACGCACGTTTGGTCCCTTTGCTGTTGGATCATTGCGGTGATGGGCGAGGAATTCGCCACCGGGTAGGCCAGCTTCCAATGTTTCGACTGGGAGAACCACCGTCGGACATGGTCCGGAACCCTTTCGAGACACAGGTGTTATGCGGCGTAATGATGTGCTGGCAGGCATTCACGTCACTGTATAACGGAAATGGTTTTGGAGTTCAATGGCTAAATGTGGAATGGACATCGCTGTGCGTGTGGTTCCACTGAGCGGCCTTGGGAAGTCAGTGGAGCTCATTGTAGGTTGCTGGTGGAGCACTAAGGCTCCCTGCGCCGCTGGTGAAGGCGGCTGTGTTCTGCAAGGAAAGGCAGAGCATACGGGTAGGTTGAGGAAAGCATTTCGGTGGTGTGTCCTCTCGTGAACGGTGACTCGTCGGAGGCGTGCAACTGAGGCTCCAGAAGGGGAAATCGTCCCTGAATGTTGAGACGACCTCGAACTCATTTCATGGCAGGAGGTGGGTGCCTGGAAAATTTTATGTCTCTTGGTTTCGGGCACATGTAGACTCCTCTCGAAAAGCATACAGGAATGTGTACCGTGCTTGTAACGGGGCAATCGTCCACACCAACCCTCACGCCTGCCGCAGCGTGGTAGTAGCGTGCAGTCTACTTGTGCACCAAACATTCCTGTATAGGGGATTAGTTCAGTGTATGGCGTGGGTAAGACATCTACGTCCGATGGTATGTCCAGGTAACCTTTACGTGATTAACTAAGTGCAACAACCAGCAACCAGTGCGGCTGGAGGACAGCTATCTAGATGGGAACTGTTATGTGACCGCCGCAGGCACCTAATGGGGAAATGCGAATGTGACGAATGGGGCGGAGGGAGTTTTATCGGGGTAGTCGCACCCCCTGGCCCGTCCCCCGGGGTTGACGGAGTCCTGGAGGCTGAGGTCCTCCGTCGCACGGTGCTAGCTGTGAACAGAACAGCCTGTACAAGACGTCGCCGAAGCGGCGGAAGCACCACCTGCCACGAGTGGATGCGGTGTTTTCTCACCAGATGCATCGCCCCGACCAACGTCGAATGGGGGAGAGTGGACCCAAGTTCATCGCTCTAAGAGGTCTGCTCGGCCCTCTCCACCCAACCCTAGCCCCTCTCCGTCTACCACAATCCCCACCTTGAAATCCCCGTCTCCCACTTCCCGTCCTTCTTCCAACCCCCCTTCACCTACCCGCACCGCAGCCATCTCCAAATCCATCCTCTCCACACCCTCCCTGCCTGACCCCTCTCCCCTTCCCGTGAGCCACCCCTCACGTTCAACCACTACTTCCGCACCTCCCACCCCCCTCACCCTCAGCTTTCACGTCCGTTGCTGCATCGCCTTCCGGTAACTCACGACGAATTCCAATCTCCGACATCAGCTTGCATTATCAGGAAGCTGAAAGGCGCGCCCGCGAGGCGAAGAGGGCCCGACTGGCTCAAGTCGAAAAGACACGGGCGAAGAACAAAGGTGTGGAAGGTGCCCCTCCCGCAAAGGCGGGCACGCCAACGCCTCGAAGGCGAGTGGAGGGACCACTGGGAGAACCAGTTGTGCCGCACGGTATGGGTCCTCCCCCGCCCCCGCCGCAGCTGAGCGCCCCTCAAAAGCGAGGGCTACCATGGTCAGGAACCCTTCCTGGGGACGGCTCGCCGCGGTCGCGACCGAGAACGACCTCACTGGGCAACTCTATGAGTAACCTGGAACCCTCCGGGGAGCACTTTTAGACACTTCCAGTTTTAACTTGACCCACCATCATATCGCCTTTAGTTTTACAGTGGAACATGCGTGGTTTTAGAACGAATTTTACTGACCTGCAGAGGGTTTATCTCATAAACGACCTATTGCTGTAGGGCTTCAGGAAACAAAGCTGTCAACTGGTATCCAGTGTTCCATTAAAGGATATATTGTATTCCGGAAAGATAATACAAATATTGATACCATTGCACACGGTGGGGTAATGTTGGCTGTACACCATGGAACGCCTTGTCGAGAAATCGCATTGCAGTCAACACTACAGGCTGTAGCCGTTCGTATTAATATTCACCATCTTGTTATATCATTATGTTCAATCTATCTTCCCCCAGGAGTAGCATTCCCCTCTGCTGAGCTCAGGAGTCTTATGCTGGAACTTCCTCCTCCTGTTTTACTCTTGGGCGATTTTAACTCTCATCATACTCTGTGGGGTTCTGTCACCTCAAACACACGTGGTAGACATATGGAAGCCTTTTTAATCGACGAATCGCTGTGTTTACTAAACACAGGTTCTCCGACACATGTAACGCTACCCTCCGGAAGCAAATCAGTGTTAGATCTTACCTTGTGCAGTCCCCAGATCAGTCATCGCTGTGTTTGGTCAGTAGACGATGACCCGCTCGGAAGCGACGGTTTTCCAATTTGGTTGGAATTTCTCTGCGATGTTATTTTGGGAACAAGGCCACCGCGATGGAATATCCGCAAGGCTAACTGGCGTCAGTTTGAGGAAATGGTACAACATAAACTGTCATGCGATACTCGGAATCAATCTAGTCCGCCACTTTCCATGGATAATTTTACATCACTTATCATCGACACAGCCTCTCAATGCATACCCAGGACATCCAGAACATCCCACCGTGCTCCTGTGCCGTGGTGGACTGAGGAGTGCCAGAATGTTATACGTGCTCGAAGACGTGCATTCAGGGTTTTTGACCGTCACAGTGCGACGGCAAATCTGATTTTATGTCGGAAGGCCAGGGCGCACGCTCGGCGCACAATTCTCGAAGCAAAGAGAACGTCCTGGAGAGCATACATTGGTAATCTTAATCGATTCACACCAACAGGACAGATCTGGTCCCAAATAAAGCGTATCTCCGGTCAGTACTCGTCAGTTCCTCTTCCCATCTTGAGCGTTGGGAGCATTGATGTTGCCCATCCGTCAGATGTCGCGAATGAGATGGGCCGTTTTATCTCTGAACGCAGTTGTGGCGGAAGCACCAATCCGGAGCTTTTGCGTTTTAGGGCGCATTGCGAGAGGAAACCTATTGATTTTACCACTTCACAATCACTCGACTACAATGACCCATTTACAATGACTGAATTAACATCCGCGATTAGAGCTCTGAGAATTGTTGCCGAAGGACCAGATCAGATCCACAATGTCATGCTAAAGAGACTTCCTCCCCAGGGACTGGAAGCCTTGCTGGCCACCTTCAACCGCGTATGGGAAGCAGGCGCTTTCCCGGAAGGTTGGCGCGAAGCAATCATAGTTCCAATCAGAAACCCCACGAAGAACGGATTACATCCATCGCATTACCGACCCATATCACATACATCTTCCCTCGGAAAGCTGATGGAGAAATTGGTAAACGTTAGGCTGACGTGGTATTTAGAAAGTACACATTTTTTCGCAAACGAACAGTGTGGTTTCAGAAGAAACAGAAGTACCGTGGACCATATCTTACTATTGGATACCTCGATTCGTGCAGCTTTTAGACAGAAACAACATCTTAATGCTGTGTTTTTTTACATTGAAGCGGCGTATGACACGACCTGGCGCTATGGTATTCTTTTAAAGCTTCAAAGAAGTGGAATCCGCGGTCGTTTGGGCACCTTCTTACAAAACTTTCTAGCTGACCGTTTCTTTCGTGTTCGCATAGGTGACTATCAATCTGCACGCTTTCAACTCATAAATGGAATTCCTCAGGGCGGTGTGCTGAGTGTTGCTCTCTTCGCGATCATGATTAATGACGTTTTTGCTGGGCTTCCGTCAAGCATTGGTCGATCTTTGTTCGTTGACGATATAGCCATTTGGTCCTCATCTTCAAGAGCATCGACTTCATCCAGGCAACTTCAGCTAGCGACAAACCATCTCCAGAGGTGTAGCACTATGAATGGTTTTACGTTATCAACCACAAAAACAGCAGCAATGCATTTCTGTCGCCGTCGTTGCACCCGTGATCTTACACTGAAACTGTATGGTGAACCCATTCAACTACACCCTGTATTTAAGTTCTTAGGAATGTATTTTGACAGCCGTCTACTTTACCGGGAACATCTTATAATTATCCGTGACAAATGTACTACATATCTAAATATCTTAAAATGTGTCTCACGAACATCTTACGGAAGTGACAGACAAACTCTGCTACTTCTATATCGATCTCTTATTCGCTCCAAGCTGGACTACGCTTGCTTCGTTTATGACGGTGCCTGTGCATCCGGGAAACGTGTTCTTGACACCGTTCATCATACCGCTCTTAGGATTGTGACTGGGGCATTTCGGACCTCGCCAATCGCGAGCTTACTGGCTGAAACCAATGAGCCACCACTTTCCCTTAGGAGACAGATGCTCGGGATGCGCTACGCGTGTAAATTGCGCAGTTTCCCGCAGCATCCAGCTTATCAAGCGGTGTACTCGCGTCGCATCCTATCAATTTTTGCATATGGTGGCGCCCGTATATATAGACCTATGTGCACTAGAATTCGAGACCTTTTCTCTGAAAGCCAACTGGAGGTGCGCAGGGCGAAGCGCGCCCCGCAGCTATCCACACCCCCGTGGCGACTTCTGTCACTAAGTCCTAGAATAGACCTCGTATTGGCCGACATACGCAAAGTGGATGTTCTCCCGGACGAATTTCGTGCACGTGCTCTGGAGCACATATCGACATTTTATAACAGCTCCGCAAAAACTTTTACCGATGGATCAAAGACTGACACCGGGGTTGAAAGCGCTTTTGTATGCGACACAGCCGCCAGATCGTTTACACTACCGAAACATGCGTCCGTGTACACATCTGAGTTGGCGGCAATTGACAAAGCACTGGCTTTTATAGAAGTCGGTGACGAAGAAAGTCATGTAATTTTATCTGAATCGTTGAGCAGCCTTTTGGCGTTGAAGCGTTTTAATCCAACAGCGTTTTAATCCGCCTTTGTACATGATATCCTCAGGCGCTTGACTTCATTAGATCGGGCTGGAAAAGTTGTCCATTTCTGCTGGATTCCAAGCCACATAGGTATCGTAGGAAACGAGAAAGCGGACAGCGCTGCAAGGCGCGCAGCATAGGCTCCCTTGCGCAGGGAATTCCCAATCCCTGCCAGAGATTACTACCCGGGGATCTCTGCTTTTCTGGCAAGCAAGTGGCAGAGGAGCTGGGACGAGCTTGGTTCGAACAAGTTACGGATAATAAAGCCATCCCTCGGTCAGTGGCCCTCTTGCTCGGGCAGAACAAGGCGAGACGAAGTGACGCTGTGTCGATTACGCATAGGACATACTTACGCCACCCATATTCACTTACTCAATGGTGAGAATGATCCATTGTGTCCGAGATGTGGTGCAGTAATGACAGTTAGCCACGTTCTGATTTCATGCCCTGGGCTTAGGCTGGAACGTCGACGTCATTTTGGGAGTGACCAGGCTCACTCCCTCCTCGCAGTTGTAGGTGACAAGTCTCAGGTTGTGTAATCCGGAAGGCTCTTTAGGTTCCTATCTGATGTGAAGTTTTATGCTATTTACCCGGGGCGTTAACATCAAGATGCACAAGGAAAGAGAATACCCATAGTGCAAGGGACGACCTATAGAGACTGGTGAATAATTAATAGTTATGGGCGCTAAATGACCTCGTAGTCGGCGCGCCCTTAAGCCCAAACAACTAACTAAATAATATTTTATCAAATGCACAGTGTGGTTTTATAAAAAAAACCGAAGCATAACTGATCAATCGGTCACACTTGACACTGCAATTGGAGCAACTTTCGCACAGCATCGTTATGTCGGAGCCGTGCTCTTTATATAGAAGCTGCTTTTGACACCACATGGCGGCATGGAATCATTATGAAGCCACACGAATAGGCTTGCGAGGATATATGGCTGTCTTCCTGAATTTTTTTTTAGCAAATCGTCGGTTTCGGGTCCGTGTTGGTGAGCGACTCTCGCGATGGTTCAACCAGGTTAACGGCATTCCCGAAGGCAGTGTGCTTAGTGTCGCCATGTTCGCCATTATCATCAATGATATCGGATCTATTCTGTCGCCGTCAATATCCCGCTAACTGTTCGTGGACGATTTTACGATCTGGACGACCAGCGTTTCATCACCAATATTGCAGCGGCAGTTACAAGCTCGCTGTCGCCAGGCTGGAGCGCTGGACGAAGGCTTTCGTTCCTCGACGGCAAAAACGGTCGCCGTGCATTTTTGCCGGCGGCGAAACTGTCAGGATATGAAGATCAGACTATATGGTTCGGACATTCCAACGGAGCCGACTGTCAAATTCATCGACGTCTTTCTAGACAACCGACTTACGTACAGGCATCACTTTAGGATGCTCAGAGATAAGTGTTTTAAGTCTATGAATGTTCTGAAAGTGGTTGCGCGTACGTCGTATGAGCCGATAGACCAACCCTGCTGCAGCTATATCGTTCCCTGATACGGTCAAAATTAGACTACGCATGATTCGTTTACGACGGCGCAGCTCTGACCACCGAACGAACATTATACATGGTACACCACTCAGCACTCCGTATCTGCACCGGGGCATTTCGCACCACACCGATTTCTAGTCTATTGGTAGAGTCCAACGGGCCACCGCTTTCTATGCGTCGGGAACTGCTCGGTATGCGTTCCTTATGCCTGCAAGCTGCGACAGTTCCTTAATCACCCAACGTACTGTTCCGTGTTTTCGCGAAGCTTTCTGGCTCTTCGGAAGACGACGGCCTGTGAGCTGTGTTCCCTTCTGTGTCAGAATTCGCACACTATTCGAGGACAGCGGAATAAGATTACTCGGAGTGATGCGCGTCGGAACGATGAAAATCCCTCCCTGGACACTGGCATCTCCAGATATTTACATTTAGCTGTCAATCTCAAAAAGTGTGAAGTTGTTCCCGAAGAATTCAGACTAAGGTCACTAGAGTTGATGGATGGACAGCCATTTTACAGACACCTACACAGATGGATTCAAGACCGAATCTGGTGTTGGGAGTGCGTTCGTAATGGGCACTGTGGTCAGGACGTTTTCGCTTCCGCCACATTCATGGGTCTATAGATCTAAATTGGTTGCCTTAGACAAAGCACTGAGTTTTATCGAGACATGTGATGACACGCGGCAAAAAACTTATCCACATTCTTTTCCCAGTTTTATAACTATAAAAGGTTTTTTTCCCGAAAACCCCCCCCCACAAAATATTTTACAAAGGTTTACTTTCCTGCCCTGCGGGGGAAAAAATTTTTTTTTTTTTGGTTTGCCGGCCCGGGGGGAAAAAAGGGAGGGGGGGGCGGGGGGGGCGGCGGAGGAGGGGGCCCTTCCCCTGCCCCCCCTCCCCCCCCCCCCCCCCCCCACACTTATTTTGTAATTTGAAGATTTTTATTTTCTAAAAGGGGGGCTGGGGGGGCCCTCCTAACAAAAAAAAAAAAAAATATAAAAAACACTATTCTTTTTTGGGGGGTGCCTCCCTCCCACCAAAAAAAACACAAACAGCTTTTTTTTCTTCTGCGGGGGGGGGAAACACAATAATAAATAAAAAAATAATCTTGGGGGGGGGGGGGGGGGGGGGGGGCGAAAAAGACCAAAACAAAATCTACCCACTTATTTTAATTTAACCTCCCCTTGTCCCCCAACAACACAAAAAAAAAGGAAGATGTTTTGGCTGGTTTCCCTTGGGGTTAGGGGAAAATTATAAAAAGAAAAATTAAAATTAAAAAAAACTAATTATCTTATTATTTTTAATTATTTTTTTTGATTTTTAACCACCCATAAAAAAAAAGGTTGATACGGTTATTATTATATTTTTTATTAAAAATAAAAAAAAATCTAAAACCTCACCCCCCATAAAAAGCAAAAAAATTTTTTTTTAAAAATTTTAAATTTTTAGGGGCTTTTTAAACCCTAAGCCGCCCCCCCCAAAAACCAAAAAAAAAAAAAAAAAAAAAAATAAAAAAAAAAAAAAAAAAAAAAAAAAAAAAAAATAAAAAAACAGCCCGCAAAAGAAAAAATAAATTAAAAAAATAAATTTTATATAAAAATTATAGGGCCCAGTTTCATCAATCTGCGTGAAATCGTAGTTTGCAAATAAAAATCACGACTTCAAAATCACGTTTCACGCTTTTGCCAGTTTCACCAATAAAATACGTACGTAGAATCTCATGTCGTAGAATTTCTACGAATCTACGTATACGTCATATACAAGTAATTATCAAAGAACAATACAAAATTATGGCACATGCATAAATGTTCCACATTATTTCCAATCTTCATGCTATTATGGGTTGGCTTAGTAATTTTTTTCATTTAAATAGTTATCTGAAATTATTCAGAGCCAGTTCACTAATGATAACATACTTGGTTGCCATGGGCAACCACAGAAGGCAAATAAGATGCCTGACACACATTGTCAGATATATTTAACAAATGTTATTCTTGTGAAATGTTTTTTCCATAAAATTTATTGAAATATTTTATATATCAATCATGTTAATTCAGTACAAACATTGGTCAGAACACATTATTGATGGTTTGTGTAATCAAGGCAACTAGATAGCAAACAAACCATTGATAACAATGCTTCATTCATTACCATCAGCTGTCCATTCATTATACTCATTCATTTAGGACAATCTGTCATGGGTGTGAGAGAAGTTGCCAGACATAAAAGTGATCATGATCATGATGATACTGGAGGAAAAGGATGTCAGTACCTTTTGCAGTCCATGCCATATTGCCTGTTTTTTTGCAGGTATGTAGGTATACCTATTGTGATGTGTAGGTACATATATAGCCATGTAGGTACCTGCCTAGGTACATGTGTAAGTGGGCACCAACTTACCATGGGCTATGCCAAGAATTGTGGTATCCAACCATTATCTGCATTGTCCATGTCAGATGGAAAAGGATTATGCTGGAAGCCAGGCAGCTTGGCTTGCTGAAGGGCCCGAGCACCATGAGGGAATTTACAAGAAGTTGTGTAGGCACCACTCTGCATGCTGCAAGAGGTAAGAGCTCCTCTAGTAATTTTACAAAGAAGCATTTAAGCATTTCCATGAATTCTACCCATGTTTTTGTTCATATTATTGTTAATTCTGATTCTGGTCAGTATGTAATCTCAAGGTACATATGCAGGCAAATGCATCCAAATGTGTTCCCACCTAGGCAGCACTTACCTACCTACCTACCTACCTACGTAGCCTGCTAAATGGAAGGGTACCAAGGTAGGTACCGGTAATCTTCAAGTATTAGGTACCTACTACCTGGGTAGATCCTGACCTACCCAGATAGGATAGGCGGACCATTCCTCACTCACAACTGAAGGTTGTTCAAAACCTCGATTTCACAATCGGCCACAAGATCAAATCCGAATGCTATATGCCTACAATGGTCATTTACCAATTAATACGCAAACGCAACACAATAAAACGGCCTCAGAAACGTCACGCAATTCGACCTCGAAACCGACGGACACATGTGACACGCTGCCAACTGAGAAATAGTGACTATCGTCAAATATCGCTAGTTTTGGCGCCATTTGTCACCCGCCATGGATAATTACCCGCGCTTTACCAAAGCATCATATGTTTTCACTCAGTTATAATTTGGCAGATATTTTGAGAGAAATCTAATGTGGGTGCAGTCGGTTTAGGGGACAGGGGTTGGTTGTTGCCGGCATCCCTCCAAGCTACTCAGACTGGCCCTGATAATACTCTAAATCTGGCAGCTTTAGGTCGTCTAGTGTTGTATACGGCTCACACGCTTGACCTTCATACGCACGGGTATGAAGATAGGTACTTCTTGTACCATAATTATGAAATATAATGCGTCTAAGTTGGTGTATTAAAAAAAATAGTTTTTTTCGCATGAACAACGTTCAACTCTTTGGAAACAAAACAAAAAATTCGATCTCAGCGTTCTTTGTCAGCACTGTAACAATGGGCGATTCCAGCACGATCCGGGTGTGGTTAGGGCACATCAATGAGGTCGAGGTCCGATGCAGCGGCGTCGGACCTTGACCCTGCACAGACAGGGGTCCATCCATTCTAGAAGTGAACACGGCAAATCCCCACCCCGTAAAACCGCTATTGATGGCCGCTATTGATATTCCGAACTCAACCCGACACATGCCGACAGCACGGGCCGACATCAGCGTGTTTACTGGGCGTGCATTTGCAACTTGCATTAAAGTTCAACCGATATCTTTGTACTGGAGCTAGTAGCCTTTATCTCAGTTTCATCACTACCCCACTTTCAGGTCGCGTCGGGTCTTCAAGCCCGGTGCCGGGCGCGTGGGTGTCCACCGCTTCCACCACTACCACCGCGTACGCCACTACCACCCAGGACGCCTTCGCCACCCCGGAGGCACCCCCCTCCCCCTCACGCCTCCATCGCCCCATATGCCTTCCCATCCACATCCTCCGCCAGTGCCTCACAGCACTACCCCTCTCTACCTTCGCCGCCGATGCTCATGTCGCCGCCACCACCACCGACAACACTACCGCCAACACTACCGCCAACACCAACGCCAATACCAATGCCAACACTACCACCACTATCGCCACAGATAACGGTACAGATTATTTTCACTCTTTCGACCTGGATTTAACAGACATCATGTTTGGGCAGGAGCCCAGCCGGCAGGACCCGCAGGGGGGAAGGGGGGGGGGGGCAGTGCTGCGAGAGTGGAGGAGAACGAGCGCCTGATAACCTCCCAGAGTTATATGTTCATGGAGAAGACTCGGTACCTTCGGGCAAAAGCTAGGAAATTGGAACATACTTCACCAATAAAACCCTGAACTGAATCCCTGAATGAAACTAGAAATCTCCTCCTACGCCTCCCCTCCCCTTGTCTCGCACCTCGGTTGAGGTATTTGCTCGTTTTGTTGTTGTTTGTGTCGGTCAATATATTCGTTGACTAGCGCTTTCGTATTTGACTCAGATATGACTTGGAATATTATTTATTGCCAACATGCGCGTCTAGTAGCATGTGCACGCTGGCTGCACATACGGTCGAGCCGATCAATATGTACAGGTGCCCTATAGGTTTCGATGGCCCTGGCAATTGCCGTCTGCCGCGCGAGGCCGCGCGCCCGCGGTGTTTGCCGGAGCCTCTTCTCCGGCAGGCGCGCCGTCCACCGCGCCATCCGGCATCGGCCGTGTTCGCAAATTGCATGCCTCGAGTCGATCGCGATACTGCCACTCCAACCTATATGCTTCCTGGGTTTGCCTCTGTCACGCGGGACCGCGCGGCCATCGCTTTTGTTTACATCGTGGCAGAGTTTTTTTTAGGCGGTCGTGGCGCCGTGTGGCGGGTGAGTTGGAGTTGGGCTTTTGGGATGAAATATATTGCACAAATATTCATCCAGTGCTTATAGCCATATCCTTCTTGGCTAGTTCATTGGTTAATGGAAATGTATTTCATGGTAATATGCACATATCAGGATTTATGTGCAGGATGTATCTCAGGGAAATGTTTGAATTTAACAGAAATGATGCAATTAGAGGTCATCAATTCAAAATTAAAGTTAATCACAGCAGGACAACGTTAAGACAGTCTTTCTTCACCAACAGAGCAGTAGAACACTGGAACCAGCTGCCAGGAACAATTGCCAGTAGCAACACACTGAACACCTTTAAAAACACCATAGACAAGCATAAGAATAGGGGGCTTGTTTTTCTGTATTCCAGGGATGGTTGATCGACGGATTTGGTGGGCAGCTGGTTCAGTGTCCAGAGTGCAACCAAGAAGGGCCCTTGTGGCTCATAGTTGCACTGATCTTTTATGTCTGTCTTATGTATGCATATGCATAGTAATCTTGCTTAATATGAAGTGATTTGTGGATATTAGTAGTAAAATTATTGGATGAATGACAGCCAAAAATAGTCTTTGTAGCCTGCATTCAAAGCTGAATGATGTACAGGACAGACAAACATGAAAATTATTCATGAGTCTTACCTAAACTCCTCAGCACCAAAGTGAAAATGTATCCTTTGGTGAAACACCTGCCTTCTGTGATGATCGTGGGCTGGCATATCACCCCAAACACCTAGCTGCAGCATATTCATGACATAAGCTAATAATGATGCACTAACAATAACACTTAGCAGAAACAATTAACTGACAATGAACAATTAATTGCAATAACAGACTATAACTAGAACAAAGAACACTAATAACAAGAGATGTCAATAATAAGTAATGCTAGAATAACCTAGGTGGCCTATCTCCTCTACTCCTATTCACTTATTGCCAAAATCACAATGTTACGCTTGTCATGTTGAGCATCATTTGCATGCCGTCATTTCGTTGAAATTCTCCCACCACTATGTGTTGATGAAACTGGCCATGCGTTGATTCGTAGTTTTTGAGTCGTGAAATCGTAGAATTGTGTGCGTGTTTTTGAAAGCGTGTTTTTTTTTGAAAATCGTAGAATTTATTTTGATGAAACTGGAAATCACGATTCACGTACAAAAAAGCTGCTGAATCGTGAAATCGTGAAATCGTAACATTGATGAAACTGGGCCCTGGATAGGGCTGGGAGATGTGCACTTGAGCCTTCCCCAGCTGTCCAGGTCGGAGCCGCGCCACGTTTCAATGGGTCATGTGCTCCCAGTCCCCTGTCCGTGCCCGCCCGTGTGTAAAGTGATGCACGACACGACTAACTTTGGTCAGAATATACATACAAATCTCGGGATGGTCATAAACCTTATGAAGGACAATTCTACCCTAGAACAGCCACATCATTTTGCTCTGTTTTCAGGCTGTCCGTGGAATGACCCTACCACGGTTTCCCAACGAGTGAAGGAGTCCGCTTCAAATGAGAACATGCAGAAAGGAGGAAATCTGCAAAAACACCACGCCATCCATACTATTGGAAGACAACACCAATGTGAGATCTGCGACAAGCGGTTTGCCTGGGAATCGTACCTGAAAGTACACCGCCGTATCCACACGGGTGAGAGGCCATATCCATGTGACACTTGTGGCAAGAGGTTTAGAAGGAAATTTGACGTGAAAAGACACCGCCGCATGCACACGGATGAACGTCGATACCAATGTGACACCTGTGACAAGCGGTTTACCTGCCAATCGTACCTGAAAGCACACCGCCGCATCCACACGGGTGAGAGACCATATCCATGTGACACCTGTGGCAAGAGGTTTGCGTCGAAAGCGAACCTGAAAGTACACCTCGGCGTCCACACGGGTGAAAGGCCCTACCCATGTCACACTTGTGACAGGAGGTTTGCCCACAAATGGCACCTGAACGCACACCTCCGCTGCCACACGGATGAAATACAATACCAATGTGACACCTGTGACAAGAGGTTTCCGTGCAAATCGCACCTAAAAGTACACCGTCACAACCACACTGGTGAGATGCCATACCCATGTGGCACCTGTGACAAGAGGTTTACTTGCCAATCGCAACTGAAAATACACCGGCGGAACCACACAGGTGAGAGACCATATCCATGTGACACATGTTACAAGAGATTTGCGTGCAAATCGCGCCTGGAAGTACACCGCCGCATCCACACGGATGAAAGGCCATACCCATGTCACACTTGTGACAAGAGGTTTGCCCACAAATGGCACCTGAACGCACACCTCCGCTACCATACGGGTGAAAGACAATACCAATGTGACATCTGTTGCAAGAGGTTTGCTTGCAAATCCAACCTGGTAGTACACCTCCGCATCCACACGGGTGAAAAACCATACCAGTGCGATATCTGTGATAAAACGTTTGCGCAGAATGCGAACCTTCGCAGACACCACCGTATCCACACGAGTGCGAGGTGATACCGACGTGACATCTGTGACAAGAGGATTTGGAGCAAAGAAGACCTGCAAAGACACCGCCGTTTTCGCATGCGTGAATAATCACACTTGGGTGACACCTGTGGACGATGTTTCCCGTATAAATCCGGCCTGTCAACGGACAGTCACGTGCAAAAACACGACAAACCAGCTGCTGTGACCTATGTCCTGAGCGTTTTACATGTCAAGCTTATCACAACATTGTCTTGCTCATGCTGACGACAACCGGCAGTGTTGTTGCGTCTGCCATGTTTAGTTGGCAACCAGTGCTGCCACATTATGGTGGCATCCGCACTGGTGACAGCACGTAGTGTTCTGGTGTGTATTGAGACTCATCTGATGCTTCTGAGACGCGGTTGATGGTTATGGCTGACACTGCAAATGGACCATTATCGCTGCGACTGTTTCGACAGGGTATCCATGTATGCATCAGTCTCGCAGCACGTTATTCCATCTGACCGAAGCCTACCCACACTACGGTGGTGCCTGTTCAAAGTGTGTAATGCTTTAGTGGTCTGCAACATGACATTCTTTCACCAACAACGTGTTCAACGATACCAGTGTGGTGACTGATTGCAGAAGCTGTGTAGGTTGGGAACCACCATGGAACTGGCATACCGTAATGGGTGCTGTACAGAATGTATTATGTCAGCGCCGTCGGTATATAATCAGCGGTGTTTTTTTTCATATACTTTTTGGTGGGCAAATGCCCCCTCAATGTTGATTTACCCCCCAACAATTTAACCATTGAACGCGGGCCCCATGGAGTGCCCCCTCCCCCCAATCCATGCCTGGCCCTTGCGTCAATGTATTTACCCCAACAATTTTCAGAAATCAACACCTGCGTATGCTATGCACCATGCCATGCGCTCTGTATGGTTCTTTGTATGATTCTTGTATGGTTCTTCGTATGGTATGGTTCTTGTACGGTTCTTTGTATGGTTCTTGTATGGTTCTCTGGTATGCCTGCGTTGCAGATATGTAAATATTGGTATTAAAATGCAATTCCTTGGTCGTCCACCCTGATTGGTTATTGGCGTTAGTAGGGCACCGACAGCACTTGGCGGACGCAGCACACACGTTTGGCCTGTTGGCTGTTGGATCATTGCTGTGATGGGTGAGTGTTTCGCCACCGGATAAGCCAGCTTTGAACGGCGGTTATAAACTGCAGATGGACCATTATCGCTGTGACAGTTGGGACAAGCCATCCACGTATGCGTCAGTCTCGCAGCACGTTGTTCCCTCCGACGGGAGTTTATCAATACTACAGTGGTGCCTGTTGAAGTGTTTGATGTTTGAGTGGTCTGTAACATGACATTGCTTCGCCAGTACGGTGTCCAACGATACCAATGTGGTGACGCATGGCAGAAGCTGTTCACGTGCATGTCGAGAACCGCCATGGCACTAGAAAACCCTAATGGGTGTTGTACATAATGTATTATATCAACGCTGATTGTATGTAATGTACAATACAAGGCGAAGCCTTGGAAGGCTCTTTGCTGTGCCCAACTTGCAGATATGTGAAGACTAGTATTGTTTAATACAACGAAGAATGGCTCTTACCTGATTTTCTTTACACGCAAAGACTAGTATTCGCAGATGGAATTACTCCGCCGTCCATCCTGATTGGTTATTGGTTCTAAATGCGCGCCGACAGCACACAGCACATGCAGCTCGCGCCATTGATCTCTTGTCTGTTTGATCGGTGCAATGATGGGCGAGGAATTAACCACCGGATGAGCCAGCTTTCAACGGTACTTGCGGCCGAAGAACCAGCATCGGACATGGGCCGGGACCCTGGACACCATCGGACATGGGCCGGGACCCTGGACACCATCGGACATGGGCCGGGACCCTGGAGAGACGCAGCTGTTGGGTGGCGCACCACCATCGGACATGGGCCGGGACCCTGCAGAGACGCAGCTGTTGGGTGGCGCACCACCATCGGACATGGGTCGGGACCCTGTAGAGCGCGCTGTTGGGTGGCGCACCACCATCGGACATGGGCCGGGACCCTGGACACCATCGGACATGGGCCGGGACCCTGTAGACGCAGTGTTGGGTGGCGCACCACCATCGGACATGGGCCGGGACCCTGTAGAGACGCAGCTGTTGGGTGGCGCAATGTTGTGTTGAAGGGCAGGCAGACGCGTCACTTTATAGCGGAAATGGTTGGAGGTCAATGGCTAAATGTGGACTGTACACCGTAGTGGTTATGGTGCCACTAATGTGGACTGTACACCGTAGTGGTTATGGTGCCACCAATGTGGACTGTACACCGCAGTGGTTATGGTGCCACTAATGTGGACTGTACACCGCAGTGGTTATGGTGCCACTAATGTGGACTGTACACCGTAGTGGTTATGGTGCCACTAATGTGGACTGTACACCGTAGTGGTTATGGTGCCACTAATGTGGACTGTACACCGCAGTGGTTATGGTGCCACTAATGTGGACTGTACACCGTAGTGGTTATGGTGCCACTAATGTGGACTGTACACCGTAGTGGTTATGGTGCCACTAATCCTCCCGGACATGCGAGTGGAAGCCGGTTCAGAGTCGGTTCAGAGGCGTGGGCGTTGAGGCTGTCTGCGCTGCTTGTGAAGCCGATTGCGTTTTGCAAGGAAATGGAGAGCATACGCGTAGACATAGGAAAGGATTTCGCGGGCCGCAGCTACCGCAGCGTGTTAGTCGCGAGCAGTCTACATTTGCACCATGCATGACCGTATGGGGGATCACTTCCGTGTTCGGTGTGTGTAAATCACCTCCACATCCGGTGGTATCACCAGGTGACTTTTTGATGATGAGATATGTCCAGCAACCAGAAACCATTGTACCAGCATGGATGACACATATCTATATGGTAACCTCACGACTACTATGTGAACGTCACAGCCATCTAGTGGCGGAAATGCATCGACAGATAAGATAGTGTCGTCGGCCGCCACATCGACAGATAAGATAGTGTCATCGGCCGCCACATCGACAGATAAGATAGTGTCGTCGGCCGCCACATCGACAGATAAGATAGTGTCGTCGGCCGCCACATCGACAGATAAGATAGTGTCGTCGGCCGCCACATCGACAGATAAGATAGTGTCGTCGGCCGCCACATCGACAGATAAGATAGTGTCGTCGGCCGCCACATCGACAGATAAGATAGTGTCGTCGGCCGCCACATCGACAGATAAGATAGTGTCGTCGGCCGCCACATCGACAGATAAGATAGTGTCGTCGGCCGCCACATCGACAGATAAGATAGTGTCGTCGGCCGCCACATCGACAGATAAGATAGTGTCGTCGGCCGCCACATCGACAGATAAGATAGTGTCGTCGGCCGCCACGTTCCGAACGCAATCGGCCAGGGCCCTCCTCGTCACCATGACGACCTCCCACCACTCTCTCCTCCGGGCTCTCGGCCCCTGCCACACCCATCCGGCCGGTCCAAACCAATGCCCAGGCCCAAGGCCACCACAGCATCCACACAAACTTCCCACAAGTCCACGGCCTCCCCAGCCTCCACCCAGACCTCCCAGAAGTCCACGACCGATTACTGACCGACCAAACTCTTGCCAAACTGACCTCCCCACCGCCTCCTGCACACCCACCTAATCCCACCCCAAAACGGCGTCTGAGGCCACCATACTGAACCTACCACTCCTGCCAAACCCGTCGAGCGCAAAACCCCACACCAGCGAATCCCCCCCGAATCTTCCGCGCCTCCCAAGCTCAAATCCCGCCGCCACGCCACCCAATCACCTCCCAGCACCCGTGCGAACAGGTCCAGGCTGCAACCCCTGCCTGGGTCACCTCCCAACCCTCTCTCCGTTCACTGCTTCAACCTTTCTCCCCAACACCACACCGACAGCACCATAGTATAGGAGCACCAACAGACACCAAACGTGTTCGGCAATGGGACTTTTTCTGCAGTGAAACACCGGTGGCCTTTCAGGCAAGTTCGTAAAGTTCAGCTAAGAAATCTTGCAACATAAACCAGTACTAGCTGCGCTCCAAGAAGCTCACTTTCGACACTCTGACTCCACTTGGAACAAAATTACAGGTTACACTTGGCATATCCATAACGTAAACGGACCACATCGGAGATGGAGCGCAGCCATACTCTTCGCTAACGGCGTACCTCAGCGTTGAGTAACGCTAAAGTAATGTTAAAGTAACGCAGTGTTGGCACTTGAGTAATACGTAGCCCACCGTTAGAGTTGCCGGACAGCGGGGACACTGGTCTTTCCTTCCAACAGAGGAGGTAGCGATGGGTAGCGTACGTGTGTCCGATACGAAACCTGCAAAGTGCAACTTCCTCTGGTCTGGACCTACGCAGGCACGACGCCCAATGTCCCAGGTGTGGCTCCATTGCATGAAGTTTAGTTTTGAGTCTCAATCCAAGGCCTTTTGTCATTTAGCAAGGATGAAACTTGAGATCATAGAGAAATGATCCCTGGCAGGAAGTGGGAAAATGCGTGGGCGTGGATTCTGTGCTGCCCACTTCGCCGCAGAGTCCGCACGCTCGTTGCCGGACACGCTGGCGTGGCTCGGGACCCAACACAAGCGGACAGTTTTTCCGTCTCGTTCTAATGTAGTAAGGCGCATGAGGATGTCAAGTAGTCGGAGGGATAGCATTCGGCCGGTACCAAAAGGCTGCTAAGAGAATGCGAAAGGATCACATATAGGATGTCCTGTGATATCTCTATGAATGACAGTGCCTTTATGATCACGATTAGCTCTGAGCTATACACCGAGACGTAGACGGGCAAACTAAAGGAACGTACATCGGTACCGCACACAAAAGCACAGCCTGCTCCTGTGGTGGTCTTGGAGCCATCAGTGAAAATCCTTGCGTGTCCCCGGTAGGTATTCAGGTGCTCCAGTGTTCTCGACAGGCACAACTCTGACGGGATATCCCCTTTGCGCATAACTGAAAGGGACACATCAATTGCAGGTGAGACCAACTTCCAGGGTGGCATCGGTAGCTTCTGAACTCTCATCACTCGGCGCATTCTGGTTTGACTTTCTGAAAAGGGTCTGCATTCGAGTACAGAATGTGGTTGTCCTCTGACTTGGCCCGTCAGAAAAGCGTGCCAAAATGCGGCAGGAGAATACTGCTTCGTAGATCAGGCGCGTGGAAAACTGACGCAGCCTACGAACATATCGGAAGCCCAGCATTTCTCGCCTCGCCTCAGTGCCAGCGAGGGTTCGTTGGCCTCTGCTTCCAGGCAAACTACCGGGGACGTTCTGAAAGCACCAGTAATAATGCGCAATGCTACATAGTGCACTGTGTCCAGAATGCGGTTGGTGCTAGCACAAGCACCATCGTACACGTAACATGCGTAGTCTAACTTGGACCGGATAGGTGCTTTACCGAGTATCATCAGTGTATTACGGTCAGCAACGTAAGACATTCGAGCAATGCATTTTATAATATTGAGATATTTATAACAAGTTTCTCTCAGTGTCTTAGTGGTGTTTATATGTCAGGCGACTATCAAATTATAGTCCAAGAAACTTCATGCCCGGTTTAACTGCGATAGGCTTGCCGGACAGCTCCACGTCTAGTTTCTCGGCGGCACAAATGAATTGCAGCCTATTTTTTTTCTGTGGAAAACCGAAAGCCATTTCTGATGCTCCACCTCTGTAGCTTGTTCACATAAATTAATATAATCATATCGATGCTACTCTAGAACTTACACTGATGGTTCGTAGACACAAATTGGAACTGGGTGTGCATTCGTATGTCGAACAGTCACAACATCTTTTACCTTTCGATCATACGCGTCTGTGTATTCCGCACAATTGATGGCGTTTATTAAAGCTCTATGTTTTATTGAGGTCGGAGACGAAGCCTCCAATGCCATTATAACAGATTCATTGAGTAGCCTTAATCGTTTTGCCGATGAAACCAATTCCTTCAGGAGATTTTAACTCACCTGACTTCATTGAACAGAGCAGGTAAAAGTATTGTCCTCTGTTGGGTACCTAGCCATATCGGTATCACTGGCAATGAGCTGACCGATGCTGCTGCAAAGCGTGCCGCGCAGTCTCGTTGGACACGAGCTCTGCCCCTCCCCGCAAGGGATTTCTACTCGGAAGTATCTGCTTTTCTCCATGAAAAGTGGCAAGGAAGTTGTAATTCGCAGGCTTCAAATAATACTTAGATCTATAAAGCAAGTTCTGGTCTCCGGAATATATACCCCTCGCTGATACACACCGCATGTAAATTGTGTACCACAGTAGAACCAGGTGGACGGCTACCCACGATGTGAAGCTTGATACTGCACTTTGTTAACTCCAATAGTTATGGGCGCAAAATGACCTCGGTAGTCGATGCGCCCTAAAACCAAAGCCAAAATAACTAACTAAAGCAAGTTCTGGCGCCATGGCCGTCGTCACTGAAGAAGTATAGGAGGGAAGAGTTAATTTTGGCACGACTTCGAATAGGGCACACATACGCTACACACATACACCTTCTGATCAAGAAGGTGGAACCACGCTGTTCTAGATGCAGCGCACCTATGATAGTTCGCCACATGCTGTTTGCCACATTCCACACATATGCCACATTCCATGCCGAAACGTCCGGGAGGAACGAAGACGTTACTTTGGACCAAACTTTCGTGCAACGTCGTACACTGATGTGCTAGGAGACAGCTCGGAGGTCGTTGCCACAGGGAAAATATACCATTACTTAGCGGATACTCAGTTTCACGTCATTTATCCACTTCGATAATTGGCACCACAAATCCCATATGTTTTTACAACTAAAACACTTATGGACGCTAGATAACCATTAGCAGTTTATGCGTCCTTCAGCCGAAATAAACAAACAAACAAGAAGCTTGTTCACAGTAAGCTGCAACTGTCGCGTCTTTGCTGCAGTATTGCAGTATTGCTGCAATATCGCGGTGTCGTCGACGAATAGCGATCGCCTGATGTTTTGCGGCAGTGCATCGTCAATGTCGTTAATCATAATAGCAAATAGCGTAACACTGAGAACGCTTCCCTGTGGGACTCCAACTATTTTCTGGTACTGATCAGACAGCTCGTGTCCCACACGGACACGAAAGAATCGCTGGGTGAAAAAGTTGCGGAGGAAAATGCCCATGTGGTTGCGCATTCCAAATTTCCAAGCTTTTATCAAGATGCCGTGACGACAGGTGCTGTTGTATGCGCCTTCAATATCGAAAACAACTGCTCCAGCGTTCCGCTTCAACCTGAAGGCTAGACGTATAGCGGTGTCAAGTGCTAAGAGATGACCTGTAGTTCCACGATGTTTTTTTAATACCACACTGAGGGTTGTTAAATAAATTGTGTGTATCTATGAACCACCTAAGTAGTACAATAATCTTTTTTGGTTGGGGCGATGGACCGGTAGTGCAGTGGGTCGAGTCCACTTTTTCCTGGCTTCAATACAGGGACCACTGTGGCCTCCCATCACGCAACTGGAAATCCGCCTTCTTCCCACAGATTGTTGAAGGCTGGCAGCAGTACCTTCAGTGGTGGTGAAGGGAGATGTTTTAACATGTCGTTGTGAATGCTGTTGGGTCCTTCTGCAACATGTTTAGGCTCCTATTGTTGAGCGTAGCTCGGCCACGGTGAATCGTTCGTTATATGGCAAATTATCAGAAGTGGAAAAGTCAATCCTTTAGCTCTCTAAGCAAGCTTTCCGTCGGAGAAACTCTGCTCCAAAGTTTCCTGCTTCGCCGAGGGCCACTATTGCTCGGCCTATTGCATTTGCGACATTAGAAGGGTGGTTCACGTCTGTACTAGCCATTCGTACCACTGGGAGAGGCATCGAACTATATTTCCCAGCTATTCGTTTCACCCTGGACCACACTTGTGTCATGGGGTGTCTCGGTTTAATATGCGCAGATCTTGCCTCCAGGACGTGCGCATGGCTTCTCTTATTGTTCGTAGTACCGCCGCTCTCGCCCTTTGGAACGTTATTTAGTTGACTGAGGTGCTATTTTTGTCAAATTTCTCGAAAGCCCGTTTACGTTCGCGTATGGTGTCCCAACATGCTACGGACCACCACGGAACTGGGGCGCGACGGGTGCTCCAGAGGTCCGCGGTATACATGCTTCGGCCGACTGCAAAATCAAGGAGGAGAACTGTTCCACTGATGGTGTGGTAATGTCCCCGATCTCTCCAATGGAGGTTTCTACATTTGTCTGGAACTTCTCCCAGTCAGCTTTTTTAAAATTCCATCTCCGAGGTCTCAAGCCGAGTATAACCCGGTCCTCATAGTTAATAAGTATGGGAAATGGTCACTGCCAAGGGGGTCTTCAAATACTGACCAGGTAAAACATTGTGTCAAATGCGACCTTGTAAGACTAAGATCAATCGCTGATGTGGAACCAGAAGGGAGTGCAAAGTGGGTGGCAGCACCAGTGTTTAAAAGACAGAGGGATTCGTCATGAATACAACTTGACGGACGAAAGCTGTTCCACCGCCATGGCGTACAGTTACAGCGATATTTTTTTGGGTGCGCGTGCGCTGTCGAGAGGACAGACCGAGACGGGAAAAACAACGGACAGGAATAAGGGCGAATTCATATTTCCGCGCGCTGTGTGAGGGTGAGTCGCCCAGGCAGATTGCTGTAGCAGAAACTTCTTGCTCGGATTAGTATATGACATATATCACATTGCATGTAACTACTCGACGCCCGCCCCTCACCAAGTGAGAAAACACCTCGTCCCGTCCTCACAACAGTTGGGATGTCTGCGTACTTTCATTTGAGTCCTCCCACTATGGTGGTTGTTGACTGTCCTGTAGGATTTCACTCGGGTGGAACCATTTGAAGTTAAAGTTCAATATATTGTTGGTCACTATGGCGGGATATTTTACATGCAAATAATGTCCGAAGACGTCTAGTTATGCCCTTGTATTTTTATAATTTTTCTAGCGCTTTTTACATTGCCAAACATAATTTCCCTAGTAAGATGCACCGATGAGTTTGAGTTTTAGGGTTCGCGCCATGCCTGCAATGAGTGCCTAGAGTCACTCAGAGGGCATTCATTGGAGCCGGCAGACCTAGTGTCTACATAAGCTGGGACGAAAAGTACAGTACTCCTGGACAGAGCCAGATTATATGCAGCAGTGATTCACCTACAGCAATCGTAGTCGCGTGACCGATCTAGGCCGTATTTGATAGGCGCGTGTTGGTAGAGATAAGGACTGAAATTAAATGTATGAGTTGGGAATGGTTCTTGATTTTAAAACATGAACCATTCCGAAGGGCGTCAATTCACGGCCCAACCAGGGAGTGAGCCATTCCTTGAGCCTAGCACTTTCCAGTGAGTAACTAATGTCTGTGTTATTTTCACAATCGGGTCCATGTATTAGATAGACCAGAGCTTCCGAGCTAAATTTAAATCTGGACCCCCATCCCTTCTTTTTTACACCTAAATTTATCCGACCATACTACATTTGTTTTGTCCTTACTTGTTTCCAGACCGGACATGCGGTAGACAATCTTCCATCCAGCCGTTAAGGACAAATAAAGTGTCATCGGCGTACGCCGACAATTTAATTCGAGTGGTATGAAAGTCGGACCCTCTATTGTTGCATTGTCGCGAATGTTTTTGCAGCATGGGCTTAATTCAGGGAAAAAATCCAGCTAGAGCTTGGTGGGGGCCCCTACCTCGGTCCTCCCAAAATGACGCGAGGTTCCGACAGACGCCAGGATGTGCTCAGTGGAAGTCTGCTCTGAACGAACCAGGTAAATAAGGTTCATCCATTTGAGCAGGTTGGACGCAAACCGAAGCAACAAATGGAAAACATCAGGTACTTCCAATTGAGCAAATCAAAATCTGTCTACCAGTAAAAAGGCATTCATCGTCAGTCTCTTCGGTGTGGTTCAACAGTTAGCAAGTCCAGAACTAGACTAATGTTTTCGCCTACGTACAAACCAGTGAGAAACCTTGTCAAATATATCTTCATAAAGTGATCAATTAAGGTACACGCTTGGCTAAACTTGTTTGTAAAACATTTTAAGACTACACTTAATAGACTTATGACTAATGGTGCCTCGGCGTACCTAGGATCTTTTCCTATATTTGGGGTAAAAAAAACTGTGATGCTTCGCGGCAGGTCCCCCGCGGCAGGAGGGAACTTGTTTATAGCACTCACGGGCAGCGAAATAAGCTATGCTGCTTAATTCCTCCAATAAAAAACCCTCTCATAATGGTACTGTACCGCCATCGGATCCAGGGGTAGTTGAAAATCTGCCCATTTAAGCTTAGGACTGTAATTTGTGTAGCTTTAATTTTGTGTTGGTGGGGCAACCATCCTAAGCAATTCATCACTATCTGGTGACTATATGAGGACACAAATGAACATAGGCGACGCTAAATTCATCCAAGAAACTTTCCAAAGCAGAACAATATCCGCCAACACGAACTTTTAGGGTCCCACTGGCATCCCACTCCCAATAACTTAATTCCACTAATACCACATTCAACTTCATGCGAAAAAGAGCGTCGTTCGGCCCTGAGGCAGAGGGGCCGGACCCACGCGGACGCTGTGGCCGGACCCACGTCCCATGTTAGTCACATGTCCCATGTCCCATGTCCCATTCCCCAGGCCAGTCTTATGTTGCACCGTGACCGGCCTGCCCTCTTGATAACGCTCCGCCAGAGTCCCACGCCGTCCATGGCGGCGAGAATCACAGCCAGAGTGCGGGAGGGGCGGGCAGGGGCGGAGCGGGCGGAGGCAGCGGCGGCTGCATACGACCGGGAGGCTGGTCAGGAACATCGCAGCTAGGCTTCGCCTTCAGGTTGTGAAGAGCTCAGACCGGCACAAAAAGCACTGCAAAGCTTAGGGTTGGTGGACAAGGGGAAAAGCTTAGGGTTGGTGGTGACAATGCTCATCATCTCGGCCCCGCTTTAACACAGCTATAGGACTCACTGGCACATTACGAGGCGAACCAGGGTATTGCTATTACAAGCGCAAGGAAATGAGCCTCACCAACAGGAGTTATGTCCCTCAGCTGTCGCCATCGTCAATCGAGGCGTCTCCCCTTCCCGCGCCGGCGCGCCGCCTACTGCCAAAGGCGCGGGGGCAGCACGAGAGTCAGCAACGGGACCGCCAGCGCCATAACTGACTTGTTACCCACCGCAGCGCCATAGCTGACTTGTTACCCACCGCAGCGCCATAGCTGACTTGTTACCCGCCGCAGCGCCATAGCTGACTTGTTACCCGCCGCAGCGCCATAGCTGACTTGTTACCCGCCGCAGCGCCATAGCTGACTGGTTACCCGCCGCAGCGCCATAGCTGACTGGTTACCCGCCGCAGCGCCATAGTGATGGTTCCGCCGCAGCGCCATAGCTGACTTGTTACCCACCGCAGCGCCATAGCTGACTGGTTACCCGCCGCAGCGCCATAGCTGACTTGTTACCCGCCGCAGCGCCATAGCTGACTTGTTACCCACCGCAGCGCCATAGCTGACTGGTTACCCGCCGCAGCGCCATAGCTGACTGGTTACCCGCCGCAGCGCCATAGCTGACTGGTTACCCGCCGCAGCGCCATAGCTGACTTGTTACCCGCCGCAGCGCCATAGCTGACTGGTTACCCGCCGCAGCGCCATAGCTGACTTGTTACCCGCCGCAGCGCCATAGCTGACTGGTTACCCGCCGAAGGGCGATAAGCGTGGAAGCAGGTGGCGGCCGCCGACTCCGTCATTGCGTCAACCACAGCCTCTACGTGGTTAAACGACTCCATCCATGGTCGAAGCCGGAATGGCGATCTCGCTGCAGTGGATGCGAGCAGCACCTCTTCCGACGCCGCCGCCGCCCGCCCGCCCGCTCGTGGCGCCTGCAGCGGTGTCCCATGGAGCAGAGGCACAGGCATTTTTCGGGAGGACTGAAATATTTTCATTAGATGGGTTACAACTCAGGATGAGAGGAGTGGAATTGCTCAGCAGCAGGTACGAGGAAGCTCGGAGTAGGGTTCAGGAAAACTAGGCAGGTCATGGGGAAATTTAGTTGATAATGTGATGTGTGTTGCAAGGAAAGAACTTAATAGTTTATCATGTTTTAAGTAATTGGCAGAAGTGTTAAGAGCAAAATTGGGGAACTGCATGCATATATATTGTCTGAAAAGCTAGATTTGGGCTGTATAACTAAGGCATCAACATAATTGATGAAACAAATTTGGAGATAATTTGCAAGAATTTAAATTGACAGGTTACAGCATACCTGCCATGAAAGAAAGGTAACGGTTGGAGGTGGACTACTCTTGTATGAGAGGCAAGTAATGAAACGTCACACCATAGAGGGTAGTGTTCATAGGGAGTATAATTATTGTGGTTAGATATCACCCTGAAGAATGGAACAATATTAAGGATTCAGGCTATACATTTTAATCAAATCAGAAAGAAGTTTCAGGGCTTGTTTTGAGGAAAATATCTTCCTTTAAGTGATACATGAACCCACGAGGGTAATTGAAATATAAGAACTAGTGATTACAAATGAGGAAAATTGTGTGCAAAATGTGAACATAGGGGAGACCTTCGGTAATAATGATCACAATATGACATGCTTCCCTTGCATGTTGGAAGTGTAGGAATCAATAAAACATGGATTACAAATTTGTTAAAGGAATCTTCCTTGATGAAATCAGCTGGGGAGATGGGTGAATGAGATGCTTATGAAATGTAGAGAATGGTAAAAGAACTGCTTGAAGGTCAGGATATGTTTATTCCTAAGAGGCAACTTATATTAAACAAGGATAGCACCTGTCATGGCTCATGAAGAAAACATTTACGAGAGTCAAAGAAGCAGGCATTAAAAAAAATCCAAGTCATTGTAACTCTGAGGCAAACCTAGAATCATATAGAATGGTTAGAAATAAAGCTAGGTGTGTTGGGGCATCTAAAAGACGGGCTGAACTTAAATTAGCTCAAGCATGGTCAGCAGCAATGCTAAGTGATTCTAAAACTTTTGCAGGTTTGGCTCCAAAGAGTATAGGGTAGAACCACTAGAGGTGGATAGGAGAATAGTGGTTGGTGATTGCGATAAAGGAAGCAATTCCCATCAGTCTTTACCAAAGAGAACCCAGGTGCATTGGAAACCACTGAAGGCTGTGCTATGGCAGGTGATAGGCTGGAAGATATTATAATAACGCCAGATGTAGACAAACAGTTAAGACAATACAAACTTAATAAGGCTGCTGGACTGAACGATATAGGTAAATGTTAGGATATTAGTAGAGTATGCTCAAGTTTCTGCAGTTCCCCTAGGTGTCATTTTCAGGCAGTCTATGGAGTATTCTGAAGTACCTGAAGATTGGTGATATACAAATGTAACACAAATTTTAAAAAAGGAAGTATGAAGTGTTTAGGAAACTGGGACGCCTATGGATGTACGTACGGGGTAAAGCCAGGGAAGGGGACGATCACCCCTCTCGATGATTACGTCTGACTGCGTGCTTGGCCCCCTAACCTGACAGCATGTAGGCGCCTCCCAAAGTTATATCCCGACATTCTTTAGCGCAATTATAGATCCGTCATTGAGTAGAATTCCGTTACTCCCTGTATACTTTGCTCGCTCCATACCATTTTTCCTTCATAGGTTCTGTGGGACTTTGCAAGAATGTTTCGAAAATAAATGCGCAATATTCATAAGCAAGTAATCCGAAGTATAATAAATTTATGTGTAGAAAATGGATGTGCCTTTCAAATGAGCATTGCTCTTTATCTTAAAAGACGTTTAATTTTGAAGCTTGGCTTCCTCAAAGTGACATCCCTCCTTTACGATTGCCTTGTGAAGAAAAAACTTCAAGCCGCTTTGACGTCGCGTTGCCCGGTGGGGGCCGGTATCGCTTCCCACCAAGATACTTTCAGAACTTGATATAATTTTCCGGTCGCGCTACAAACTGGATAGAATCCGTGACGTCGATGGTGACCTCACCTCGTGTGTGACGTTCAGCAGAAATGCTGGCAGGAGAGAGGGCAGGCTCACGAACAGGATGTGTTGGGTGGAACCAAGTGTGTGTGTGTGTGAATTTGGCCAGCCTGCCACCGTGTGGTGATGTCGGCTGTTGGTGGAACCAAGGCGATGGTGGAACAAATGCGTTTATGCCGCAGCTTAGACAACAAACACTGCTGTTTGTTGTTGATATGAGCCCTGTTCGGCAGGCATGGCTACGGTGTAGTCGGAGTAAGCGGAACTATGACGTCACACATAACACAATTTTTCGCTTGCGGTCGACAAATGTGGTAGAGGTGAGACAATTGTGGTGCAATTGCGGGCGCGGTGTTTAATTCGTGGCTAAAGTCGTGTTAGGTCGGCCCCGCTTCGCTTTTTTTTTTAAAAACAATTTGTAACTTTATAGTTGTGGGGCATAACTACAACTTAATCAAGATCTAGAACCTGTGACCATGACTGATGCTGATGAAGCGGATGAGGGTCAGCTGCTTCCTGCCTTTGTTCAGATTTTGGATGATGCGTTTGGAAACATTGACGATGAGTGAAGATGGGTGGATGATTATGCACAGTTAATATATACGTGCAGTTTTCAAGATGGACATCGCACGTCAGACATGGGCGTCCGACGAAGCAAAATAAGGGGAGGAACCGCGGCACGGCGACACCTGACGTCTTCAATTCAGGCATCTAACATTTACTCATGGAGATGAGGTAAATTTGAACTTTCAGGTAATTTCGAATTCATAAAAAAATTAAATGCAATGTTTATGAATGTGGTAAACATGTGACCGATCATCTCCTCTGCAAATACATAGTTTTCAGTTGGCAGACAAAATAACTCCCAAAAGACAAGTTGGACCTGAGTTGGACTTAAGTGCAATGCAAAGCCACTAGACTCATCAGTGGACCATAGGTAACTTAGAATATGTTGAAAGACTTATGACATATATGTACTCACTCAAGTATAGGAGATTAAGGAGTGATATGACTGAAATGCATAAAGTTATTAAAGGGTCATATCAGGTCAATATGAATGATGTCATTCTATTTAGACTATCGGGGTCATCAATTCAGGTTAGACCAATCAGGGTGTAGGACAGTTAAGCGACAACAGGTCTTCAGCCAAGGGGTTGCTGATCAGTGGAATAGGCTGCGTGCTGCCTGTTGTGGGGAGTCCCTCATTGAATGTATTTAAATATAGGGTGGACACATTTTTAGGCTGGACAATCTCTCCCCTTTAACACTCGCACGTCCGGCGGTCCGCGCCAACTTCGCATGTCCGGGGGGGGGGGGCAGATGTCTGCCCCCCTAAGATCTCGAGAACTATGCTAGGTAGCGACAAACGGAAAATGGCTTTGGATAGCTGGTGACAAGCTCTATCGAAAGTATTTCGGTCATTTTCTCGCTCAGGTCAATATTTAGGTCACTGGGTCATCATATGTCAAATTCGACCAGATCGGGTGGGACCCTCAGGTATTGGCACATATCTCAGGACCTGTAACAGATAGAAACAAACTGCAAATGCTATTCGACAGCCCTTGAAATGTGCTATCGACATACGCTGTGTAATTTAAGGTCAGGTCAACAGATGGGTCACCGAAACAATGACCTCAGGTCAAGGTCATGGGGTAGAGTATGGAGGTCATGTAATATATCAATCGACACGTCTTGGCGATACAAGCACAATGACGGTAATTTCAGCCTTCTAGCTCAATGCTTTGCGATATAATGCACAGAAATGTGCTAGTGATTTCAGGTGACCTCAGCTGACCTTGGTGGGGCCACTGAGCAAAAATGTCAGCGATAGCATTGCGAATAGCTTCCAACTACACCCCATAACGGTTGGAGGTCATTCCGAGAGCAAATATGTAACCAGGAAACATTTGTATATTTTTCCATAGGCCTATAATGGGTAAGCCATGGCCACGACCTGACCTCAGGTCAACGCTACGAAAAACCGTGACATACATATTATAGACCCTGATAAGGTCATGACGTGATATAAGTTTGAAATCAATCGCCCAATTATTGTGGGAGTGATGCCACTTAGAACTCGGAGGGACGTTAGGTCACTTCGCCTGACTTGGTGACCTGACTTGAGATGACCTAGGGTGAAATTTTTTTGAGGATATGTGGAAAAGACCAATGAGCAGCCATGCGAGGTTTGGCCTTGCTAACCCGATTAGTATGGCGGCAAAGTAGGAAAAACCGCAGGGGGGGGGGCAGATATCTGCCCCCCCCCGGACGTGCGCGGGTTAAGCAGGCATGGGTGGTTTGAAAATGATTGGTAGGGCACCTTGATCCACATTTGCTATGCAGGATCGAGTGATTGGGGTTCGATAGGTAAGTTAAGCATGGATGGCTATGTGGGATATTGGTGGATGGTTTCATTGGAATTTGTGATCTGATGTTGGTTGGGGTGATGAGTTTCTTTTTGTCTGGATTATGGTATCTTCCCATTACAGACTAAACCCTGGATGGGCCCTTGTGGCTCTTATTAAGTCTGAACATTTTGTGACTTTGTGACTTAAGGGGCTTGGAGTTCGGTTGTGTAGAAAAACATGACGAAAAGAGAAAAAATGCATCCACCTATCCTAAAAGTTGGAACCTGTTAGAAGTTGTAAAATGCTAGAAGAAAATTCTTGTTACATATATAAAATGTTCTTACTACCTTTAACCAACAATTCGACTTAAGAAACATAAACAAACCTAGCCTAATTCGATTTTGAAGTAATTGAATAATTTGTATTGTGAAAAATTGCACAAAAAAGATCTGAAAATTTTCTTTGTTGTATTTATTTCTTTGTTATAATATGAATATAAGGTCATTTTATTAGTTTTTTTTTATATACAGAGATATATGGAGATGGATAGATATAGGCAGACATAAATGGAGATAGATGGAGCTAGGTGAAAGTAGATAGTGATATATACATATATATATATATATATATATATGTATATATCTATCTATATATATATATATATATATATATATATATATATATATATATATATATATATATATATATATATATATATATATATATATATATATGTTATATATATATATATATATATATATATATATATATATATATATATATATATATATATATATATATTATATATATATATATATATATATATATATATATATATATATATATATATATATATATATATATATATATATATATATTGTGTGTGTGTGTGTGTGTGTGAGAAAAAGGCGTAAAATAACTTTGTGCTCATATTAAAATAAAGAAATAGGTCCAAATTCACATTGTATATATTTCGGCCACGGGCCTTCCTCAACAGTTGTTGAGGAATGCCCGCGGCCGAAATATATCAGCGTGAAGGTTGAATCTATTTGTTTGCTTTAATATGAGCATAAGGTTATTTTACGACTTTTCTCATTCATAATCATGATCAATGAAGCACTGCACCTAATCAAACAAGCAGAATCATCATTATAAATACTATATATATATATATATATTTTTTTTATATATATATATATATATATATATATATATGCACGTCCCACGTGGCTGAGAATACGCGTGAACTACTAAGGTAAAGCTCACACGCTGAATCGCCAGCCGTAATTTCATTGACGACGCCACAGTAGCATGACCATACATGACCGGAAGCTAATTTTCCAGCCTCCCTTCGGTATTAATTCCGGAGGTATTCAGGAATAACATGAGATAACAAATGTATCCGCCCCTGTCTGGGATTCCAATGTTCGTACCAACGATTGTCGTCTGTGTATATGAGCTAGGCTTCTCAGAGTCCCACAGTTGCGTGCTGATTAGTGGGATGCTTTTGGTTGCTTCCAAAAAGACGTGGAGCGTAGTGTGTTCCACAACGAAAACGGACGGCTGTAAATAATAGCAAAAGTTACATCTTCGCGTATATGTGGAAGTATAATCGAATCTGGGCGAGGGCGTATTATGCGTGCGAAGCCAGGACGCTAGATTACTGTCGCTAAGTCCGGCGTGGGGATGGCTTCAGTCATTTTCGGATCATTGTGTGACATTTATCAGCAGCATGTGATCTCCGCACTCGTTCTTCACAGGCTATACGCTACCGCTGCTCGTGACCGTCTCCATTACATCACCGGATGTTGGTGATCGGGCTGCCATACCGAGGATGGACGACGGCCGCGTGCTGACGTCGGCGCTGACGTCGGCGCAAGTGTGACGCAAGTGCGTCAGACGCTTATCACGAAGACCATATCTGTTTTACGTTGCTGATGTACTGCGATGTGAGGAAATATATAACTGATATTTTGTTCTATGTAGAACATGTTTGTTTCGGAGTCTGAACGGTCTGAACGGTCTAAATACTCTGAACGCTGTGTGGAAGAGGTATTCACCACTTTACTCTCTTCCCGCGCTGTCCACCCCTTATGTCCCGTGGTTGGTCTCTGATTGACCGTATAGTAAATATGGTATAGGGTCTCAGATTTGGTCATTTAACACGGTTCCTTATGGGCCCATCCATCTCATTCTGCCAGTTCCAGCGCAGTCACATGTCACCAAATGCTGCCATGCGCGAGCAGTGGGGGCCGGACCAATCTCATCGGCTTCGTGTTCGGCGATACCCCTGCCCCCTCCTAAGTGCACGCCTGGAACGTTTTACTCATAACAAACGGTAATTGATTCGACAAATGTGCCGTGATAATTTCAGCGTGCGTTTCAGCGTGCACGGACAATTTTCTATGATGCGGGAGTTTTCCCGTGCTCTCAAGAAAGGCAAATTGGTGAGGGGCAAATGACCTTTTTGATGGCCAGCTTCCCCGAAAACCAGTGTACTGCTCGTTGTGCCCGGTCGATCAGGTGGTCCGCCGGTTACCAGGCTGTTTGTTTGTTTGTTATTTGGGCTTTCGGGCGTCTCGACTGCTATGATCATATTGCGCCCATAACTCAGAAGTCAAATGCGATTAGATACAGAACCAAGGTTCACATTTTGGCTACCGTCTATACAGCGCTAGTTTGCTGAGTTTTGTTTGCGATGCATATTAGTGAGTAGTATGTATGGTTAAAAATGACACCTCAGACAAAAATCGATAAGTAATCCCGAATTGACAATGCACGATTTGTTCGACAGGATATCACTAAGGGACGCCACCTGGGCAGACCCAAAATGACGTATGCGTGTGTGAGAATAAAATGGGCACGACAGCAGAACATGGCGAACTGTCAGAGGTATACGACATCTCGGGGACTGCGGTTTGTTGTCACCGCTCAGAAGACAACCTCGAGTCGCATGAGTGTGCCCAATGCGGAGGCGGCACAGAGTAACTTCTTCTGTTCTAAACTTACGGCAGGATGAGCCCCATGGACCCAGACGTTGCTTGATGACCTTCAGCTTGTTTGTAGGTGTCGCGTCCCTCATTGCCTGCCACTTGTCTAGGAGGAAAATAGAGATTTCTCGGAAATGGTCAGGGGCAGGTAGTGGTAATGACCTGGTGCCCGGGGCACACGCTGCCGGCTCCGCCGCAGCATCCGCCAATTCATTTCCAGAAATCCCCACATGGCTAGGGAGCCAACACAGGACCACCCGTCGTCCCAAGTGGTGAATAGCAGTAAGAAGGGGGTTATCAATTGCTATGATTTGAAAGACGTGTCGGATGCCGACATTGTGGATGGCCTGACAGAATCGGGAGTGGTAGAGGCTCGAGGGATTACTATTAGAAAAGGTCAACAAACGCAACCAAAGAACAACCTGATGCTTACATTTCGTTCGCCTGATTTTCCCGAATTCGTCTTTGTCGGATATGTTCGTGTAAAGGTTCGTGTGTATATCCCCAATCCGATGAGGTGCTTTCGATGTTCCCGGTATGGACATACGACACAACACTGCCGAAACCGTGAGACATGTGACAGATGTGGATCCGTGGACCATGCAGGAGGAAAATGCGAAGCCAAACGTCCAAAATGTTCCAACTGTAGCCCTGACCAAAAACCGCACGCTGCCTACGATCGCTCATGCCACATTTTCCTGAAGGAAAAAGAGATAGTTACATTGAAATGTATCAACAAGATAACATTTCGCGAGGCTCGTGAGCTCTATGATAGAACCCACCCAAAATTATCATACGCAACGCAGGCAAAACTTAACCCTACAATGGCACAACATACTCAGAGGCAATTCAGTACACACACGAAGGCGTCTGACCTCATCACACAGCTGAGCGCCCTGATGCGCTCATTCGGTATTGAGTGCACTCCGTTGGTGGAGCGATGTACATCTCCCCCCTCCCCCCGCCAGTGAGCCTACAGTTGAACAACAGGAAAAAGGCACGGTAGCTGATGATTCCTCACAAGATGCTGCTGAAGCCAGGACTCCAGATACAAACCCGGAGAATGAATGATCTACGGTTCAGCGGACCAAGAAGCCCGCAAAACAATCCTCACAATCCAACGCCTCAGTACCCCCTTCCTCACCGTCGCATCAGCCGTACCCCTCATCCCCAACCCTCCCAAATCCAACCCAACACAAAAACCAGCCATCCAGAGCGAGCTTGTTCGACAGTAAGTGGAATGGCGCGCACGCGAAGCGCGACGCGCGCGTCTGACCGAGCAGGAGTGTGGCAAACTCTCTAATCGAGCACCGGGAGGAGACAAGGCCGGACCGTCTGGGATGTCTCACCCGTCGCCCAGGAGGAAAATATCAGCTCCATCTTCTAGCCCCTCAGCCCACGGAGCCCCCACAGCAATGGGACCGCCTGCACCACTCCCACCACTTCCACCCAGGCTAGGAAGCCGCCCACCTCCACCTCTACCTGCAGCAGCTCGTGCGGAGAAACGACCCCCTCCGTGGGAAACGTCTCCGTCAGAGCAGAACAGTTCGAGGATCCGTCCGCGAACTGCTTCACTAGGGTCTGAGATCAGACTGAAAGTGAACCCTAACCCTGATATACCCTCTGATCGGGTGCATGTTTAACCTTTTTTGTGGATGGGGCCATCTTACAATGGAACTGTAGAAGTTTTAGAACGTGCGCCCAAGACCTCCAGAAGATTCTGAACCAGCATTGCCCAGCAGTAGTGTGTTTACAGGAAACTAAGCTTCGACCGCATTGCAATATAAACATTAAAGGTTTCTCTGTTTTTCGCGAAGATGTCTCTGCTGATACCATTGCCCACGGTGGGGTACTTCTTGCCATGCACCATAGTATTCTAGGAAAAGAGATGGTGTTGAAAACGAACTGCAAGCGGTGGCTGTGCGTTTACTTTTTGAACATCGTGCTCTCCCTGTGTGTTCTCTATACTTGCCTCCTGGTGTAGTACTTCCAACCATCGAACTCGGGCAACTCTTGGTCGCCTCCACCCACTTCCTCTTGGGGTTTTAACTCCCATACACTGTCTGGTTGCGATGGTACGGCTCTTAGTGGATTTTATTCTGCAGACCTCTCTCTGCATTTTAAATATGGGCGCACGTACATATTTTAGCCTCCCATCAGGTCATCAGGTCCACTTCAGCTTTGGACCTTAGTCTTGTCAGCCCACAGCTGATCAGCAGTTTTGAATGGTCGGTGGACCAAGACCCATTAGGAAGTCACCACTTCCCCATTTGGCTACATCATCAGGGAAGTCCTGCTCTGGGACCGCGCCCACAGCGATGGAATTTGAAGAAGGCTGACTGGAAGAGATTTGAAGAGCGACTACAGCTAGCCATCTGTGCTCATTACGATAGAACAACAGTTCCAATAGAAACATTTACATCGCTCCTCCTAGAATGTACAACGGGGTGTATCCAAAAGACTTCCGGTTCTCCTCGGCGTGCCCCAGTCCCATGGTGGACACAAGAGTGCCGAGATGCTATTCGAGCTAGACGACGCGCTTTTAAAGCATTGAATCGCAACAGTACCACCTCGAACTTAATGGCATTCAAACGTGCTCGGGCTTTCGCGCGCCGCTCGATTCAAGCGGCAAAACGAACCTCCTGGCGCGAATATGTCAATTTGTTTAATCGTTGCACACCTCACTCTTTGATATGGTCCAGAATTAAGAGAATATCAGGTCAGCTCAGCACGACACCTCTACCTGTGCTAGTCATTGGCGATCGGGAGGTATCTCACCCAATGAATGTGACCAACGAAATTGGAACAGGACTTTCTCAGAGTAGCCGAATCGGAACCCCAGATCCAAGCTTCGCTTGTTACAAAGCCCGCTGTGAAATGACCTTGATGACTTCTCTACGCCACAATATCATTCATACAACCGACCGTTTACTCAATCAGAACTAATATCTGCCATTTCATCACTTCGGAGCTTCGCTGAGGGCCCGGATGAGGTACATAACGACTTCCTGAGACGTCTGCCGTCGGAGGTGATCACAGTGCTTTTGAGTACATTTAACCATTTATGGGAGCTTAAGCTGTTCCCTCCATCGTGGAGGGAAGCTACGGTTATCCCCCTACTGAAGCCTGGAAAAAGTGGCACTGACCCTTTGAGCTATCGCCCGATCTCCTTGACGTCTGCGTTATGCAAATTACTTGAGAAGATGGTAAATGTTCGTCTTTTATGGTTTTTGGAAACACATGATCACCTTGCAAATTATCAATACTGCTTTCTTAAAAATCGTAGCACCATTGACCACATAGTGTCCCTAGACACAGAGGTGAGAATGGCTTTCCGGAAAAAGCACCACCTAGGTGCTATTTTCTTTCACATTGCAAAGTATACGACACAACTTGGCGCCACGGAATTCTACTGAAACTTTTAAAGAAAGGAATTCGCGGACGTATGGGTGCATTTCTGCAGAAATTCCTGAAAGAACGACGATTTCGCATACGAATTGGCAACCACCTCTCCCAATGGTTTGTTCAGGAGAACGGCCAGTAAGTGGGGTGGTCAGGAAACTGCCGAAGCTTGCAGGCGTATGGCATTCCGAGTCTTTCTCTGCGCAGACATAGCGGTGGCCCATGTGCTTCTGCTAAAAGGCTCATGGTGGGTGAGGGGGGGGGGGGGGGGCAAGATCAACATTCGTGGGGCCATGGCCCCCACAAAAGGATACAAATCGACGCCCCTGCTAGGTAACCACTGGCGGATCCAGGGAGGGGCCATTCCGGCCATGGCCCCTCCGAATGGCTTAAGAGGGGGGGCATAGTGTCTTTTGACCCCCCGAAACCAACGGAAGTCAACTAAATTAAAATGCAGTAACCTTTGCCGAGGTAAACAAATAGCGTCTGAATGAAAGAATATCAAATTTTAAAGGATTTTAAAACATAATTGTTTGGAAGCCAGTATGGTAGCATAGTAGATTCTGACATACATCGACTTACAGCAAGAGTTGACAAAATCGGATCCGCCAGTGTACACGTGCACGAACGTTGACGTGGTACAAGACGTTGAACGTTAACGTGAACGTTTTGGTAAACAAGAACACAAATCCGGTAAAATAGGAACGGTTGAGGTAGGCTGGGACCCCTACACAGGAAATTATGTTGTCAATTATTATTATTATTATTTTTTTTTTTAATGGGCCCCTTTGCCAAATACTGGTCGAAATCCGGTGCTTTTAACCAAAAATAGTGTGAGAATGGGCACCCTCCAAATCCGTTCGACCCCTCCACTGATGCAATTCCTAGGTACGCCACTGGGGAGGGGGAGGGGGGGGGGGCTGACGCCGAAAACCGAAAGTTTCCCCCCCAAACCGGTGGGTTAGATCAGCCAGTGTAGGTACGATGTTGGTGCGTTCTCTAACCTTGGATTCTTTTACGACGCATTCAACCTCTAGGTTATATGGGGTCGCCAACCTCTCACGTCTATTGGTCGCGGGTGGACTCGATAATTGCCGTCGGTTGTGAGATTCGAACCCACAATCTTGCGATTGAAAGTCCGACGCTCTACCAACTGAGCTACTGCGGCCCCGGTGCGTTCTTTGCTATCTGGTTTCACATTGGTACATGTTTTACCTATATGTACCTGAAGCGCAAACTGAGAACAACGGCGATAACTACGCCAACGTACCCACCTGCTCTCACCGACCCAGACTGGCACAACCACAGGACTGTGGGATAAAAATACAGGACAGCCAGTGCCCGCGCACGTCACCTTTACCTACGCATGAATAGTTTGTTACCTTCTTTCCTGTGTGTGGATATTATTAGTTAAATTAGAGCATACAATTTCTTTCTTAACTTAATGTATTAGTATTGTGGTGTATAGTTTTGTCCGTAGGTTGTCGTTTTTATACATTTTTCTTCTTTTTTTTGTAGAAAACTTGCTGCCTTCTTTCTTGTGTGTAGATATTATAAGTTACATTAGATAATACTAATTCTTTTTTAACATCATTTATTTAGTCTTGTGTCATAGTATTTTTGGTGTTTAATTTTAAGATAGAGTTTAAGACTAAACTAGTGAGCTTTGATTACACTAGTTATATCTTCATATACTGGAGTAATCGTAGAGGTACCTATATAGGCTTTTTGGGATTATATTAGTATTAGTTTCATTTAGTTGGAGTTTGTAGCTGATGGGAGTTGGTATAACTAAGATTATATTTGCTTAGTTTAGCTTGCGAGAGCAGATATTTATTTTGTTGTTTATTCAGTGTGAGTGTTATTCTATTTTCTAGTCTTGTGGTGTAGTCCTTTTGGTGTTTAAGTTTAAGATTTAAGTTTAGATTTAAAAAAAAAAAAAAAATGCAAGGTGACTGTGGGAAGTGTAAGTGTATGGATGTAATTGGGGACTTGAGTAAGAAAGTAGATATGTTAGCTAGGGAGGTGGAGCGCCTGAAGTGTTTGGTGGCAGGGCCCACCATAGGAAATGTCAGCCAGGCAAGCCAGGTGCAGGAGCCTAGGAGTGATAGGGGTGGAGATAGTATGGACCATGATAGTAGAGAGTGGAAAGTAGCTAGACGCCAGAGTACGAGACTGGCTTTAAGGAAAATGGACAAAGGCATTGAAACTAATAATAGGTTTGAGGTACTGCAAGGGAGAGATAGTAATGCTGCTAAAGAGGAAGGTAGGAATGACCAGGTAGCTGAGGATAGAGAGGGGGAGGTTTTAGTTATAGGGGACTCAAGAGTTAGGTACATGGACCGTACTTTTTGTAGCAGGAACCCCAACAAACGGATTCGTGTTTGCTTCCCAGGGGCCCAGGTAAAGGATGTTGGTGATAGGATAGAAGGAGTAATGAAGGGTAGTGGAGAGAGCACAACGGTAATTGCGCAGGTTGGTGTAAATGATGTAGGAAAAGCAAAAACAGGAAACAATACAAGAGTATAGGGCTTTGATAGGTAGGCTAGCTGTAAGTAGGAAGCGAGGAATGGTAACATCCATCCTCCCTATGGTTAACGCAAGCATAGAGTGGTACTCGAGGGCCATTGGGCTGAATACCAGGGTGGCCAAGATTTGTAAGGAACTGGGCTTGGGGTTCTTGGATTTGTGGGGGGATTTCTGGGGGAAGACTGAAATGTTTGCATTAGATGGGTTACATTTGAGCAAGAGAGGAGTTGAATTGCTCAGCAATAGGTATGAGGAGGCTCTCAATAGGAAACAGGGAAACTAGGCAGGTCATGGGGGGATGTAGCTGATAGAGAGAGAAGTCTTGTAAACAAGGGAAGGAATGGTTTATCATGTTTTTACGTCAATGCCAGAAGTGTTAGGAACAAAATTGGGGAACTGCATGCTTATATGTTGTCTGAAAAGCTAGATTTGGTATGCATAACAGAGGCATGGGTTAATTAAAGCATTTTTGGAGACAACTTGCAAGAATTCGAATTGACAGGCTACAACATGCATGCTTATCAAAGGCAGGCAAGGATAGGAGGAGGTATACTGTTGTATGTCAGACAAGAAATGAAATGTCATTCCATAGAAGATAGTGTACATGATGAAGGTGTAGAATCCTTGTGGTTAGATATCATTCTGAAAAAATGGAACACAATTTAGGGTTGGGGCATTCTATAGACCTCCAGACCAGAATGAAAACACGGACAGGTTGATGCAGGAAGAGATAAGTAGGAGAGTAAAGGAGAGAACTGTTTTGTTGGGGGATTTCAACATAACAGGATTGGGAAGCAAAACTATAGGTCTAAACAAATCGGGAAGAAGCTTCATGGATTGTTTTGAGGAGAATTTCTTCTATTTCTATTTCAAGGTCAGGATAGGTTCATTCCCAATAGGCAAATTAGATTAACCAGGGTTCAGCTCCCTTCATGGCTGACCAAGGAAGTAAAGCATTTACTGGAGTCAAAGAAGCAGGCATTCAAGAAACTAAAATATGCTAACTCTGAGGTAAACCTCAAATCATATCAAATAGCTAGAAATAAAGTTAGGAGGTGTGTTAGGGCATCTAAAAGACTGGCTTAAATCAAATTAGCTCGGGAATGTTCAGCAGGTAATGCTAAGAGATTCTTCAGTTTCTACAAATTTAAGGCTAAAAAGTGTGGTGTAGGACCACTGGAGGTAGATGGGGAATTAGTGGTTGATGATTGTGATATTGTGGAATTCTTAAGCAAGCAATTCTCATCAGTCTTTACTCAGGATAATTCTGGTAGAATAGAAACAACTGAATCATATGCCATGACAGGTGATAGGTTGGAGTATCTTACAATAACTACAGAAGCTGTAGAAAAGCAGTTGCAGAATATAAAGCCTAATAAAGCTTCTGGACCAGATTATATATATGCTAGGGTCTTAGTAGAGTGTGCTAAAGCTTTAGCAGTTTCTCTAGGTATACTTTTCAGGCGGTCCATGGAATACTCTGAAGTGCCTGAAGATTGGAGAAATGCAAATGTAGTTCCAATTTTCAGAAATGGAAGTATGAAGTGTGTAGGGAACTACAGGCCAGTCAGTTTGACCTCAATAGTTTGCAAGGTACTAGAAAAACTGGTTAAACAGAATGTTCAGATTCATCTTGATTGGCACAATCTTTTAAGGGATACTCAACATGGATTTCGATCTCGAAGGTCTTGTTTAACTAACCTTTTGGAGTTCATTGAGTATGTTACTAAAGAAGTAGACAATCAAAACAGGATGGATGTTGTGTACTTGGACTTTAGCAAAGCTTTTGATAAAGTTCCACATAGGAGGCTAATTCATCAACTACAGCAACATGGGATTGTTGGAAAAGTTCTAGGTTGGATTGAAACATGGTTGAGGGGAAGGAAACAAAGGGTAATGTTAAATGGATGTAAATCTGATTAGAAGGATGTTTTGAGTGGAGTACCACAGGGCTCTGTTCTAGGGCCACTTCTCTTTATCATCTTTGTAAATAACATTGAGGTAGGGCTTGTTATGCGTGGGAGTCTACGATTTCTGGTTCGCGTCTGTGAGGAGCGCACGTCCGAACACACAGGCTGTTGCCGAGTCACTCTATTGGTATATGCCCGGGTTGGCTCACCGGACCTAATCCCGGGTGGGCGGCCGGGTCACGGCCGCACACTGCCTGAGGGTAGAGGTGCCAAGTCTGGTAAGACTGGCACCAACTATGCGTGTGATGCCAAATGGCCCACACCACACCATCTCCCCCTCCAAGATGCAAACATCTATGTGAGTGCGTCTGACAAGGAACGAAAAACACGAGCATGTGTGCAAAATAAAAAGTAGTTCATCTGATGCAACGAGAATGTGGAGATCTGAAAGTAAACCACAGACGAAAAAAAAGCATAGCAAAACAAACTATCCCCATCAGTACTTCAGTGCCCTAGAACGGCACCGGCACTCCGTGCACTCTCACAGCTTGCAACGAACAGTGTTGACACAAATCGAGGGAATCACTGAAAGTTCACGCACAAACAGTTCATTGAGTGTTCCTAGCATCACTACAAGTCCATGAGAGTGGTCAGATATAACGGTATCTGGTGTCTCCCCAGCTGATTGTCAGCTGTTTCGTCTTCTGCCGTTGCCGCGTGCTGCGCCTGGGTACAGGGTCCGCATCTCCAGCAGCGCCATCTATATCGCCGGCACGAGTCGCTGAGTTGTGAGCCGTACCGGTCGACATAGGGAGCGCTGATGCGGCCGGTGGCACAGCAGCTGTCAGGCCTCCCGGTAGGGAGTCTGATGGCGCTGTCTGCGTGCTGGTGACGAACTGCTGCGGGTAGTGCCGAGCTCCGCCAGCTGCAGACGTCGCAGGAGGCGCAGCCAGCGTGGCGAAGAACGGCCTCTGCGGACGGAGGTATCTTCGGTTCCGCCAGAGTATCCGGCCGCTCGGCTGTTTGACGATGTAGTCGCGCCGCTGGCCGACAACGGTGACGATTCCGGCGCGATCCCACACACCGGTTTTCGGGTTCTGCACCAGAACACGCTGCCCGACACGCAGCGGCCGATGAGTCCGCGCCGACATGTCGTATCGCTCTTTTGTTTGTAGTTTCAGGGACTCAGCACGGGCGTCGCACCGGTCTGCCGCCAGCTGCCAGCGCTTAGCGAAAGCACGGTGGTGAGCAGGAACTGCCGACCTCAGAGGGTGTCCGTACAGAATCTGCGCCGGTGAGCGCCCGTCCGCTCGCGGCGTGTTGCGAAGCTCCAGGAGGCCTCGCGCGAACACATCCGTGTCGAGTTCACCTCTGCTAGTCGTCTTCTGCACAAGTCGTTTCACGCTCTTCACTGCCGCCTCACTGTGTCCATTTGACTGAGGGTGGTGCGGGGTTGAAATCTGGTGTTGCACACCCCACTGTCGAAGGAAGTCGCGTGTGTGTCGTGCCGAGAACTGCCCCCTCCATCAGTCCTCAGCGTCTGGGGTACGCCGGTGGCCGCGAACAATTTGCGCAGGCGCCGTGTCAGGTCCTGAGCTGACGCTGCTCCCGAAACGAGACAGACAAACGGCCAGCCCGACAGTCTGTCTACGTACACCAAGTACGAGCGGCCCGCCCACGAGAAGTAGTCCGCAGACACTGACTGAAAGGCACGAGACGGCATCTCCTCCGGCATCAGCGGCTCTTTCTGGAGGCTGGGCAGGTGGCGCGCACAGAGGTCACATGCTCCTACAAAGTTTGCGATGTCCTTATCTAGGTGTGGGCAGTAAACCACCTGCCGCGCGCGTCGTTTGGTGCGTTCCACACCTTGGTGGCTGGCGTGGAGCCGTTCCAGCGTCGCCCGCCGAAGACTCGTCGGTATCACCAATCGCTGGCCGCAGACCACCAGGCTGTCGTCGACTGTGAGGCGGTCTCTGCAGCCCCAGTACGGTCGGAGCAGGGGGTCCAGCTGACTTCGGTGATCAGGAAATCCTGTCAGGATCGCCTCCTTCAGCGATATAATTTCCGGATCCGTGTCAGTAGCAGCTCGCACTTCCTCCAGAACCGAGTCTTTGAAGGGGATGACGTCGCCGTCCGACGCGTCAGTCGTGATGCGGTTGATCAAGCTGGAGATCTGGTGAAGGATGTCCAGCTCAGCTTCCTCGTCCTCGGACGTCGGGTCGTCCACTGGCGCACGAGAGAGCGCGTCCGGGACGGCGTGTAGTTTTCCCTGCCGCCAGGTGGCAGTAAAGTTGTATGGGATGAGACGCTCCCGCAGTCGTTGCAGACGAGGGTTCTCGATGTCGGCCAACGTCTTGGCGTTCAACACCGGGACCAGAGGCCGATGATCGATCATTACCTCGAAATGTTGCATACCTTTCAGGTAGACAGAACACTTGCTGCACGCCCAGGACAGGGCGAGGAGCTCCAGCTCAATCACGGCGTATCGAGATTCTGTGTCCGTCAGAAAACGTGAACCACACTGGATCAGTCGCCACCGTCCAGCATCGTCTCGCTGTCGCAGGCAGAAGCCCAGTCCGCCGGTGCGTGCCGCGTCGGTCTCCAGCACCGTCCGCCGCCGCGGGTCGAAGAAATCGAGCACGGGCGGGGACACCAGCGCAGCCTTGACTTTGGTGAACGCCTCCGAGTGGGCAGACGTCCACATCCAGACGTTGCGGGGCCGTAGCAGCTGTCTCAGCGGCTCAGCGGCCGCCGCTATCTCGTCGGAGAAAGCTCCGAGCTGGTTGACCAGGCCCAGAAACGATCGCAGATCTGTGATACTGCTGGGCTGAGGGTAATCCTTGATGGCGCGCAACTTCTTGCCATCGACGGTGTAGCCGGCTGAGCTGACGGAGAAGCCGCAGAACTCAACTTTCTCTTCTGCAAACACACATTTATCCGGGTTCAAAGTGATGCCCAGCTCGTCACACTTCTTGATTATTTCCCAGACGTGGCGCACGTGTGCAGCGTAGTCGGAGTCATACGCCAACCAGTCATCCACCACGTGTACCGTGTTGGGGATGTTGCCCATCCCAACGTCACCGCGGTTGTTGTACACGTCTCCAGAGCAGTTGATGCCCATGGGTGCCCTCTTGTAGCGGTAGCGCCCCCACGGTGTGATAAAACACGTGAGGTCACGATCCTCGTCGCGGATTTTCACCTGATGGTACCCGGCCTTGCAGTCAAGCTTGGTGAAGAAGGTGGCTCCCGGCGGGATCGATGCTACCGCATCGTGGGGTATGCGAGCGGGATGCACGGGTCTCTTCACGAAGCGGTTCAGCTTGGTGAAGTCGACTGTGAGGCGACAACCGGATACTGCGCCGTCTGGAGTTCTCTTCGGAACTGGGACGAGAGCATGGCACCAGGGCGTCGGATGCTCAACTGGCTCTATTACGTCCTTGTCCAGCAGCTCGTCCAGCTGACTTCGAACATCCTCCCTCCAGCAAAACGGTATGATGCGGGCCGTCGTCAGGGTGTAGGGGACAGCGTTATCCGTCAGCTCTATCTTCATGGGGTTCCCCTTCATCTTCCGCAGCTTCGCCTTCATGTCAAATACACGCGGAAACTCCGCCTTCAAAGCCTCGAAATGTTCTTGCCGTTGACGCGCGGAAGGGGTGCCACCACTGCAGGTTGGTGGTCCGCTGAGCTTGTCGGAACAAGGAGCGCGTCGTGTTGTCGGCACCGGTATCCTGCTGCCGGGGGCAGCGCAGGAGTCGACACGCCGGCCGTTAGCGACGGAGTCCACGCGTCGCTTCCCCGAGGCAGGGGCACTGGCCAGGTCGGCACTCGCTGATCTGCCATTCTCCATGCGGCGAATCTGCTGCGGAAAGTTTGACGGAAGTAAGCCCAGCCGGACGCAGTCATGCCATGACAGAAGTGGCGAGTGAAGGGATGGGAGCACCGAAACCTCCACTCTGCGTGTAACGTCCCCCAGCTGCAGCGTCAGATCACATGTGCCGATACACTGCATTTTTCGGCCATCCGCCGTCCACAGAGTAGTTGTAGACGGATGGAGATCTTTGCGCGACACACCCAAAGCCTCAGCGTGCTTCAGAGATACCGCTGATGTCTCGGCACCCGTGTCCGGCGTCCAGATACTCGTCACTGTGCTGCCATCGTGCCGATGTAGACGGAGCGGTATCTGCGGGGACCGCTTAGCAGAGACGCCTTGCAGTCGCACATCTGATAGGCGAATGTTCAACAGCTGCAGTTCATCGCCATCACAAAAGTTAGGCGAGAATTCATCGCAGACATCGTCCGCAGCAACCGCTGACACCTGGCGGCGCGGCCGGTAAGCTGAGCTGTCGCGGCGGTCACGGGTGTCGCTGCGCGCGGTGCGTGCGCCGCGAGGCCGGCCGGCTGGTGTACCCTGGCGGCCACGAGAAGAACTAGCCGCGCGCCGCTGATCACCGCCGTTCGCCCGGCCGCGGCACACCGCGGCAAAATGACCCACTGCACGGCAATTATTGCAGGTGCGACCGAGGGCCGGGCACTCCCGGGAGCCGCGATGCTGTGCCGCTCCACACCGAAGGCACCGGGCAGTTGTCACGGGTTCAGCACTGTTGGACCGGCGTCGACCGCGGTCTCTTCTGTAACGGGATACCCGGTTCACTGTTGACTCCAGGGGGCCGCGAATCGCCGAACTATTGTGTGAGGCAGACTCAGAGGCACGGCAAATGTCCAACGCCTTCTGGAAAGTGAGGTCAGGTGCTTCCAGCATCCGACGCCGAGCGTCGCCGTCGTTAGTGCCGACGACGAGATGATCGCGATATCGATCGTCGGTGCAGTGGGTGCAGAAATTGCAACACGATGCAATCTCTTTGAGGGAGCAGATGTAGTCGTCGACGGACTCGCCAGCCTGCTGGAAACGACAGCTGATGTCGCGCCGGTCTATTACCACGTTCCTCTGTCGCCGAAGGTGGGTGTACATCGCCGTGATGACGTCAGTCATGCTGGCGTCCGCTGCGACCGGCAGCCCGAAACGAACGACGCGCGCCCAATCGTCGTCGAGCACTGCCAGCAGGGCCGCTTTTTGCTCTTCCGGCGTCAAATGGGGAACGTGCGTGAGCAGGCAGTATCCTTCGAATTTCTGCTTCCACGCCTCAAATTCCATGAGCGTGGCGGAGGAGGCTAGGTGGGGAATAGGCGTGCCCGCAGCCGGCATCCGGACCCGAGGTCGTACACCAGTAGCCGCAGCCGCAGGAACCGGTGCACCGGCCGGGACGTCGCCCACGGCAGCGGGAGGGTGACCGGCGGGGGTCGGACAGAACCGCTCCAGCAATGCCGTGAGCCGTTCCTCGCGCCGAGCAGAAGCTTCGGCCATATCTAGCTGCTGCTGTAGCATGCGGGTAAGCGCATCCACTTCAGGTTCCGCTACCGCAGCCGCGTCAGAATCACCACCACCCATGACCGCACTGCAGTGGACACCGCCTGTCGAGCACAGTCACAGTTCACGAAAAATCACTGATCGCCAATCCACACTAAGCACTGCTGTTCACGTGAACACACTTGTCATCCTCTAACAGACTGCCGACCCGCGCCATGTTATGCGTGGGAGTCTACGATTTCTGGTTCGCGTCTGTGAGGAGCGCACGTCCGAACACACAGGCTGTTGCCGAGTCACTCTATTGGTATATGCCCGGGTTGGCTCACCGGACCTAATCCCGGACCCCACTTGGAATATTCTGTGCAAGCTTGGAGCCCCTACCTAGAAAAAGATATAGACAAGTTAAAAAGAGTGCAACGCAAAGCAACTAAACTCATCAGTGGACTAGGTAGCTTAGAATATGGAGAAAGGCTTGTGGCATTAGATATGTACTCACTCAAGTATAGGAGATTAAGGGGGGACATGATTGAAATGTACAAAATTGTTAAAGGACTAGATCAGGTCAATTTAAATGGTGCTCTTCAGTTTAAAGTATCACACAGGGGTCACCAACTCAGGTTAGACAAGTTGAGGTGTAGGACAGTTAAGCGACAGCAGGTCTTCAGTCAAAGGGTTGTTGATCAGTGGAATGGGCTGCCTGCTGATGTTGTGGGGAGTTCCTCATTGAATGTATTTAAAAGTAGGGTGGACAATTTTTTTAGGCAGGAAAATCTTGTTTTTGATTTCTAATTTGGATGGAGGGGATAATATTTATGTTAAATGTGCACGGCACAGACCCCTTTAAGCAGGGGCTATGGTAGCACAATGGGTATGATGGGAGGAGCTTGCAATTGTTGAGGGTGTGATGCAATAGCAAGTGAATGATGCTAGATAGGCTGGGATATATAGCTTCCTAGGAACTTGGGATTAGGGATTGATTGGGGTGAGAATTTGTACATTTCTAGTACCTTTTCTAGATAGGCTTAACCCAGATGGGCCCCTGTGGCTCTTATTAAGCCTTAACACTTTATGACTTTATGACTTTTATGAACAGCCACGGCCATCCAATTTACTAACAGGAAAAAAATCCACCTCTATTGCGTCCTCATTTCCGGTCACGCATGTATATCTCCGTAAGCAACTTTAGTAACAATGCCTACTAAACCTCTGGAAGTTTAGTAAATATTCCTACTGAACTCACCTCCACTCTTGATAAATACACCTACTAAACTCTTTCGAGGACGTGTTGGTTTGGTAGCGTTCGTGCCAAAACGTGTCGAAACCAGCCTAATACGTCATAAGTATTGAGCGCACTAGCGCCCTCGGCGGGAAATGCGCGAATTTTATCCAGTTTCTAGGTCGACCAGAATTTAACGCCCGCGTGTGGTTGCAAGCTCTCCGTGTGGGGTTTAACGTGAAGTTAAACCTGAAGAGTAGGATTTTCGACGCGAAAGATTATTGAATCGATTACAAGAAGCGACGAATTTCTTCTTTATCACGTCGGTGACACACCAGGTACGGATAATAATGACCTATTGGCTATGATGGCATATTATAATAAGTTGGAGCGTAACGACCATACTCCATTTCGTTGGAGGTCGGCGAGCAATAAAGATATCTCCAGTCAGCTTGCTCTGCACAGTGGGGGGGGGGGACCTGATTCGCAACAGCTGATTACAGTGTTAGCTGAATCCGCAGTCGTAGAATCCTATTGACTTAACATGGGCGAGAAATTGTCCTTTTGTAGATGGTCCAGTAGGTACATAAATACTAATGATGAAGTTCAACATGTTTTTGCTGGTCTTAGTTGAAAATTGATTGCTGTATCTTCTGCCTATTTCTTTAACTTTTATAATCTCATTTTTTTCTCGGGAAACTTCAACCACATTTTTTAATATAAAAAGAAATGGAATTTTTGATACAAGAATCTGGGGTATATATGTTGATCTAGGTCGATCTGGATTTCAATATTTTTTTTTTAATTCAGGGTATTTTAACAAAAATGACCACGTCTGTGACAAACCAGGTACGGATAAGGATACGCGATGTGCTATATTTGCAGATTGAAGATTATGATCATGTATTTGTTTGCCAACTGAAAAGTAATCATTGCAGAGAAATGAGCGGTCGCATTTTTACGTTAAAATACCCTGTAGTAAAAAATATAATTTTGCCTAGATTGACATACTTACAGATTCTGGTGCATATGTGTTTAGAGTTGGCATTAGTTGCATTACTACTGATCTTGCTGTGTTTGCAGTACTGTAGGCTGTATGTAACTTTTGCACATGTACCAAGAAGCATAATATTCCTTATGCTTCTTATTCTCATGTAGATTATTTATTTGCTGTTTATTGATCCAATAGATGAGTCCACGTTTTGCACCACAGTACAATCACCAGCACTGGGCCAGTAAGTTATTTCACGTTCCCTAGGCAGGCAAATATGAAAAGAACTTGGCTGAAGGTTATCATGAAAGTGACTTTTTTCAGAAATACTGAGAGCAGTACAATTTCTGCCAGTTATTGCAAGTAAAACTGCAACAATAATTGCAATTCTATGGCTTATGCCACAGGTGAGTTAATGTGTAATGAATAATGATGCAAAATTAGAACAAAAATAACCAAACTTAACCTGATGTTTGATTGCCTAAGACATGCTGATATTGGATTGCCTGAAATCTATCAATGCCGGATGGCTTAAGACCAACAATTGCTTGATTGCTAAAATGTACAAATGTTTGATCATCTAAAATATCTGAATATTGGATCAGGTCTGAGGGCTCACAAATTGTTTCAAAAAGGATCATCCCAGATAGCATGCATCAATATATTCACTAATTGAAATAATTACATTTACTATTGATAGAGCATAAAAGGTGACTGTTGTGGTGACATCATGATGAAATTATACTTATCGAATGGAACAACTAAAATATTAGTCATAGATTTACAATATTTATATTAATATCCATAGAAAAATGAAACTTAAATATACATTGAATACTCTTCTGTAAATTGTGCAGCACTATTGGGTCATGCCATTTACCGTCTTGTTCAGATAGGCTCCGATTGCTGACTGAAGTTGCATATCATTTCCTTGGTTCTAAGCCAATTAGTGAATTAGTCAGTAAATTCAATTAGTGAATATATTGATGCATGCTATCTGGTATGATCCTTTTTGAAACAATTTGTGAGCCCTCAGACCTCCTAGCTGCTTTGTCATCAGATGCATTGAAATACCATAGCTCTGTCATCATATGGTATTTTGAATATACCATCTGATGCTGGTGCTGCTAGGAGCTCTGAAAGATCGTTATATGGACAGTCTGGGTATAACTCACAGATATTTACAAAGAAAGGATAGATTTGTGGTCAATAGTGGGAACAGATGCGCAACAAACATTCATACACCAACATAATACAATACCCATATCACTATATGCACTACACACACCATATAATGTCTGACAAAGTTGTTGTTGTTAGGTAAGCCTGAAGAAGTTTGGTCCATACATGATTTTTTCTCAGAATTTGTGCTCAGTGGCTTCTTCTATATACATACCAAGGCCGTATACAGAGGTAAAATGATAAGCTCGTTATTTCGAGGAGGTTCCTTGTGAACCCCAGGAAATCCTTTCCATCCTAAGCAGGCGTCCTCTGAGGTTGGCCATCCACCCCCTCCCCGGCAAAACTTGATAACGTCGCGACCGGAAGAAGAGAGAGTATTTGTCACAACCATTCGCACCGGGAGAGTATTTGTCACAACCATTCCACCAAAGCAACAGAACACGTGCAAATACGGTATATGAGTATGCTAGCCTTTATACTTTACAAGCTGTAGGGAGATGCTTATGGAGCAAGAAATTATCGCTGCTTGGTTATCAATAAAAAGCAACAAGATATCCCAAACCAAATATCACGACAGGCAAAACAATTCGATCAAGGTACACCGCTATAATTACTGGCGTGGTACACTGACAAACCTCATCCAATGCCATGCTCCACATATTATTTTCGCCCATAATTGTCCCTAGCCATACTGTCCATAGCGCAAGTAACACATGCCTATTCAGTGTTCATGGCTTGTTTTACTTAAATAATTGTGATACGATACGATTAAGGTAGATCCAACAGTCCGACTGTAACCCAGTGCCTATGCGTTGATTTGTACATCACTTTGGCCTCTGGCGAGGCGATCGACGTGGGTAAGCCCAGGTCGCCATCGATCCCGGACATTTTGTGGGCCACGTATCCAGCCACTGAGCTCGTGGTCGCCAAAAGCCGTTTCTTCGATCGGACTTTGGAAGAAAATGGCAACGTCTGGCCGCACGTTAGACGTCATCTCTTTCAGAAGAAGACAACTCCACCATCAACTGAACCATCACGTTCCAACCAGGAGAAGGAGTTGTTCGCTGACGACCAAAACCGGCATTTTTCTTCAACTGGCAAGCGCGTGGCTGCTGCTTTGCATTCTTTAGGGGATTTAGGCCCAAATACAGCGCATCAACCTCGCCCTCCGCGCGTTGTTAGCTCAGCATTCAAGCTGAAGCCCGCCACTCTTCCCGAACTCTCTCATGCCCTGCGTGATTTAAATCCTACCAGTGCTCGTGGTAACGACAATGTGTCCCTGAAATTGCTCAATATGTCGTTTCCTTCGGTGTGTGTACATATTTTGCACATAATCAACTTTAGTTTATCGTCATGTACTTTTCCGGAACTGTGGAAGTTGGCTGAAATCGTACCAATCTTCAAGAAAGGCTGCCCTGACGATCCCAAGTGTTATAGGCCCATCTCGATCTTGAGTAACGTGTCAAAACTGTGCGAGAAGATAGTAGTCAACCAGCTCACTGCGTATCTCCACCGAAATTGTCTTCTTAACAACTCGCAACATGCCTATCGACCACTTCACTCTACTGAAACTGCCCTTGCTGATGTAGTAGCTTATGTCACAAATTGCATCGAAAGGCGCCGCGTTTGTCTGCTCGCATCAGTAGATTTGTCTAGTGCCTTCGATTGCGTGTCTCATAGCCGACTCTTGACCAAATTAGAGTGGTACGGCATCGACAGCTCTTGGTTTAGATCTTACCTTTCAAATCGCAGACAGGTAGTTCGGCCCGGAAGACTTGTATGCAACGTATCCTGTGGTGTTCCACAAGGAAGTTTGTGTGGTCCAATTCTGTTTTTGTTGTACACAAATGATCTTCTCTCACACATAGGTGATGTCTTTAAAGTCGTTGCTTACGCTGACGACACACAGGCGATGTTGTCATCGAAATTGGAGGACATAATGTATGCCAAACGCCGTCTCGAATCGTGCCTGGAAACTATGTGCTCGTGGTACCGTGTAAATCTTCTCAAGCTCAACCCATCTAAAACGCAATTTGTGATTTTGGTTCTCGCCAGATGATCGCGCGGCTGCCTACCATCAGCCTCTCTGTTCTTGGATCGGATATTTCACGTGTCTCATCTATCAAAAACCTGGGTGTGACCATGGACGAATCGTTAACATGGAGTGAACAAATTGGCGATATTGCTAAGAAATGTAACCGCATCATCTTTCCTCTAGCCAAGCATGTACGTTCTCTTACTGAAGAAACGCTGTCGAAGTTAGTGCTTGCACTGGTTTTCCCCCATGTAATGTACTGTTGCTCAATCTGGTCTGCTGCATGTGACACCGAGCGCGTGCGAATCCAAAAAGTCATAATGAGGGCGGCTAGGATCATAACTAGGACCTCTCGCTATGGTCATATATCGCATGTTATTGAGCGGTTAGGCTGGCCTAGCTTACAACGCTTTGTCGACATTAGGGATTGCTCACTGGTTCATCTTGCAGTGCATCACTCGGGAGCACCTGAAACCCTGCGTGATCTTGTGACATTGAGAAGTGACGTCAGCTCTCGATCTACGCGATCAACACCGTTTTCAGTAGAGCGCCCACGCCTGAAAACTTCTTTTGCGCAACGCTCTTTCATGTACCGTGCTGCAGTTCTTTGGAACAGTCTCCCCGAGGAAGTTAGGGCCGAGAATATGCGACTGGCTTTTAAGTTTAAGCTGAAGGAGGCGCTGAAAAGAGCTGTACGTGGGAATGTTTGAGTATTGTATGCATGTGTTTTTAATGTTTTAGTAGCCTCCTGTCCCACCCCTTTTTTAAAGCGTTTTTGACATTTGATACTGAGTATCTCTTGGTACCAATACAAGGATTGATTGATTGATTGATACAAATGCCAGGGCATCCTTCTCCACGCCTCCGGGGGACGCGGCTGCGCTGGTGCCAGCGTCGTCCTCGGCGAGCTCGACTGAGCGAGCGTATGCATGTCATCTGTTTAATTACCACGGCGATTCGTGGCCGATGGCCGAGGAGTGGTAGGTCCGCCTTGAAAGCTGTGACCATGGTCCTGGCCACGTTCTGGTAAATTGATCTAAGAACTTGCAATAGATGGCGCATCTTTTGGCGTGAGAAAAGTTATCGAATTTTCATAGACTTTTCCGCCAGGGGAGATTTGGTAAAATATCGATTTTGTCACTTTAGAACCAGTCTAGGCCCCCTAGAGGGCTGAATTTGTACGGGGTCGAAATTCCTCTGGTGGACCCTTTTTATTTCTTATGCCGATTCTACACGAAAAAAAACAAAAAACATCGAAGACATTTTGTTTCTCAAAATTTTGGATTTTGGAATTTTCGAATAGAAAATTTGCCACGGACAGAAGATATTTGGACGCAGAATTGAATGGCGATTTCAAAATGCCATACTTTTCTAACGTGCCCCCAAATTTTCGACCTATTCCACCTTGAACTTTGAAAATATTTCTAAAGTACCGATTTGCGAAGTTTTTTTTTATGTCTTAAGTTACCGATGAAATTGAACGAAACTTAGTATTCCAACTCAGAATGTTATGTTGTATCGCAATATCATATTTTCAAAATCGAAAAAGGAAAATTTTGCAAATTTCAAAAAAAAAAGTTGTTAAATTTTTTTGGGATATTTTTCCATAGGTAGTCCGCAATTTGCACATTGTGAAACGGCACATTTGACAAGCGAAGTCGAAAATTTGTCGAGCTATGGGGGTTTTAACGAAAATTTTGGGAAAACTACTATCCGGTAATGTTTTTTTAGTTTTTTTTTTTCGCGTACATGCATGTTGTAGCCAAGGCATATATCTATATGCATGCAAAATTTCATAGCCCTGGGTCCCATAGTTATGGCGTGAGAGTTGATTCCGTGAAAAGATTTCGAAAAAGTCACTTTTTCTCCACTCCTGGTGGTGCTCTTCCGGCAATTCATTTTTAAAAAGTTGCAAATTTCGAATATCTGAGACCTTCTCCCTAAACTAGAAGAAATAAGACAGGAAAAAAAAATTTGGGGGGACATTTTGAACATTTTTTGGAATTTTATACTAATTTTCTCATTTTCAACCTTGAGTTTTGGGAACTTTTTTTTTTTTTTTTTCACAAAGTTGGGTTCATTTTGGACAAAAAGGGGGACATATTTTTTTGTTTTTCTATCTACAAATTCAAAACCCACTATAATTATGACTAAAGTACAGTTTTTTTTTCGCAGAAAAGTTACCAAGACAACTTTTTGAGCAAAACTTTTCTAGATACAACTTTGAACGCCCTATGATTTTCTAATATATATTCTGTACCAAAAATGTTTTGTTTGTGCGGGAAATTTTGACTTTGTTTTTGTTTGATTTTCCAAACTTTTTTGGATTTTTTTTTATACTTTGTAATGACAAAAAGTACCGCCCACCAATTCCAGACCTTTCTGCTATCTCGGTTTTTCGCTAGACTTCATAGTTTTTGGTCCAGGGGGATAATATGTTCACCAATCTTGGGTCGAACATTTTTAATGACGGGTCCCTTCCGACCCATCTGGACATTAATGTATACATCTCAGGTCAAAGTGTTTTTATATGTGTAGTTCACGAAAAGAAAACTGATGCCAGGGCCGTGTATTGCGCAGCGCTCGGCGGTAACCAGACTGCCCCGGCACAGCCCCACCCTCCCAGCTCAACTCGACACCGTTCCCGCGTTTCAGATACCCCCGATCGCTGATTGGCCCATCCCGCACACGCCCCACCACGCCACGTATCCGGCCGGCCCCGTCCCGGTCACGAGGTCGCCGTACTGGCTGACTCACCTGCCGACATCCCCCACGCCGTGGCCAGTGCCACCGCGTGGGGCCAGTGCCAGTGCCACCTCTCATGCAATCTCACTACACCCCCCCCATGATCTCAAACATCATTCGCCCACACCACTCGACACGCCATCCGTACCACACAGTCGTGCGCGCCGGCGGGGCGCAGCCCGCCACCCGTCCAAATCTATGTCCAGCGTTTCGTCCGGCGCATACGTCGCGTCGCGCGGATCAGTCACCGTCAGGTCCAGGTCGTCCAGCGAGTCGTCGGCCGGTTCGTCGGCGGGGGCGTCAGGCGGGCGCACTGGGGCCGGTCGCTCCGCTCGCGGAGGCGGGACGTCGCCCGACGTGCCAGGCGTCGCCACCCCCTGTGGGTCGCCGGGCCACATCACTGCGCGGACAGCCGGCCGGGGCGGCGGCGGACGGCAAGGCAAGGGCACACGCGAGACGCACAATCGCCGATTCCAAACGGCAATCGTGGAAAGCATACGTCAGCACATTGAATCGCTCCACCTCCCTGTCATCGGTGTGGTCCCGCATCAAACGTATTTCCGGAAAACTCACCTGCACCCCACTCCCCACACTGCACGTAAGTGGTCAAGATATTATTAACCCGAAGGACGTCGCCCACGAGATTGGACGGGCCTTCTCCGAACGATCAAAAAATAAAAACAGTCAACGTTTCCTGGCATACAAAACCCGGTGCGAAGCACTACCCCTTGATTTCACAACAACAGATTCTGTCCACTACAACAATCCTTTTTCTATTACCGAACTGACTGCGGCGATAAGCACTCTTAGGAACGTAGCAGAGGGACCCGATACCTTACACAATGACATCATTAAACATCTCCCGACAACAGCCTTAAATACACTTCTGCAAGTGTTCAATGAAATGTGGGAAGCGGGTACATTTCCATTGACATGGCAGAGAACGATTGTCGTCCCTATCTGCAAGCCAAATAAAACGGGGAAGGACCCACTTCACTATCGACCTATCTCACTGACATGTTCTCTTTGCAAATTGTTTGAAAAAAATGGTAAACTTGCGACTCATGTGGTTTTTAGAGCGCAACCAGGTACTCACCTCGATACAAAGTGGCTTCCGCAGACACCGTAGCACATTTGACCATATCTTAGCTCTTGATTCAGTTGTACGCCTGAGTTTTATGAAACGATGTCATACCGCTGCCATATTTTTCGATGTTGACGGCGCTTATGATACCGCGTGGCGTCATGGTATCCTCATGAAGTTGCACCGAATTGGCATAAGAGGCCCGATGGGGTTTTTCTTGACGAATTTTTTAACTAATAGGACGTTTCAGGTCAGAATAGGTGGCTACCTCTCTGACATCTTCCAGCAGATTGATGGTGTTCCCCAGGGAAGTGTATTGAGTGTTACATTGTTTGCCATTGCCATAAATGATGTGGGTGATACACTGCCAACATCGGTAGGACGAGCACTATTTGTAGATGATTTTACAGTGTGGTTCTCCTCTCGTACGGTGCGGACGGTGCAAAGACAACTCCAGTTAACTGTAACGAAACTGATGGATTGGTGTGATAGAACTGGCTTCACTTTATCCACCTCAAAGACTTCCGCTGTTCATTTCTGCCGCAAACGCCGTTGCGCAGACCCAACGATAAAGATGAACGGTCACCCCATACCTTTCAGATCGGCAGTCAAGTTCCTTGGTGTGTGGATGGACTGCCATGTTACGTACAAAACTCACATCACTGACCTGATTAACAAATGTACCAAAGGTCTTCAGGTCATGAGTACCGTTTCAAGGTGTTCATATGGGGCTGACAGATCAATTTTACTTCTCATGTACCGATCCCTCATACGTTCTAAAATCGACTACGGGTGTTTTATATATGACGGAGCGTGTGATACCTCCAAGCGCCGACTTGATGTCATCCATAACACAGCCCTTCGAATATCCACCGGAGCTTTTCGCACTTCACCATCAGACAGTGTTATGGCAGAGGTGGATGAACCTCCCCTTGCGCTGCGCCGCAGATTATTGGGAGCCAGATATGCGTGTAAGGTCGCCCAAAACCCAGAGCATCCAGCATATCCGTGGGTGTTCCAGGGATCTTCGATGCCATGCCAGTCGTCCCGCAGTCAGCGTGGTTTACCGTTTTGCTGGCGCATTGCCTCGACGCTACGTCGCTGCAACATCAGACCTGGTTGTGTGGCGCGTACTGCTATTTCGACCACCCCTCCATGGCAGATTGTCGAACCACAAATCGATATTACTTTGTCGCACTCAAAAAAATGCGATGTAAGCACAGCAGAGTTCCGAATGATGTCACTTCAAAAAATACATGAATACCGTGACTTCTCCCGGACTTACACGGACGGTTCCAAGTCGGAATCTGGCGTAGGCTGCTCCTATGTCAGTCGATCCGGCTCTGGCTCTTTCTGCCTACCAAAACATGCATCGATTTTTACCGCTGAATTGTATGCCATTTTGAAAGCTGTTCGTTTTATACAAAATGATGCGACCTCAAAGCACGTTGTTTTCACCGACTCCCTGAGCAGCCTTTTAGCAATGCAATCATTTAATCAAGATAACCGACTTATTCGCAAGATTCTAAGAGTTGTAGAATTGTTAGCCGGCATGGGTAAGACTACTGTCTTCTGCTGGATCCCCAGTCACGTTGGGGTAGCTGGAAATGAAGCTGCCGACATGGCTGCAAAGGACGCTATCAGCAATGGGCGCACCGCTTCTCTATCACTTCCTCCAAGAGATCTCTACCCGTATATATCATCATTTATACGATCAGAATGGCAGCGAGTCTGGAGTTCGAGGTGTAGCAAACTAAGTGTCCTGAAGCCGACGCTGGGGCGGTGGTGGTCCTCGCATCGGGTAAATCGATGGGAAGAAGTTGCGCTCTGCCGTCTGAGAATCGGACATACCTTAGCCACACACCGCTACTTAGTGTCTGGAGATGACCGACCCTTATGCCCACGATGTTCTGCCCTGCTTACTGTACACCATGTCATTGTAGCTTGTTCAACACTGGAACCTCTGCGCCGTCAGTACTTTGGAAGAGCGAACACCGACTCCTTACGTATGCTTCTGAGTGACGACTCGGATGTCGTGACGTCCGGTAACATCTTTACTTTTCTTCGACAGGCAAATTTTGATGTTATATATCGTCCTTGAGAACTAATATTCTACTTCCACCAATGATTATTTGAAGGACATACCGTCTTAGTTTCTTTCTAACCATTGTTATGGGCACAAAATGACCTTGCTGTCGACGTGCCCCTAAACAGCAATTCATCATCATCATCACGGGGCAGGGGCCTGTCCCACTCCGTAGCGCCGTAGTCGTCGTCACTGTCGCCGTGATCGTCGTCGTCGTCCCCGGCGTCCTCCGCCGCGGCGCGAACACCGTCGTCCACGCGCCGCCGCACACAGCGGACGTGCCAGGGGCCACCATCCACCTCGATCAGGGGGCCGGCAGCAGCCGCGTCACGATGCCCTCGCGCGACCGCTCCGTGCAACGTGTGGGCGCACCGCGCCGTCGCAGCCACACCAGATCTCCACGCTGGAGCGGGGCGTCGACCAGCTCGGTATGCATCGCGTCGGGCCGGACGGTGGTGTTAATCGGCAGCTCACGACCCGGATATGCGTACAGGCGGTCGGCGGGGGCGGTGGCGGCGTTCGCGCCGTCCAATGGTGTCGTGTTATACCGATGCACCGCCTCCGCAATGGAGCAGGCCTGTCGAACTGTCATCACCTTCACCGTCCGGTGGTGGCGCTCGACGATGCCGTTCCCGCCCGCCTCATACACCGCCCGGAATCGCAGCTGCATGCCCCACTGCGCTGCGAGTGCCGCCATGCGCCGGCTACGAAACGCGGTAGCATTATCCAACAATATTTCATCGGGCGCGCCGCGCTCCAGAAACATCGTGTGGAGACGCCCCGCGATCTCGCCCGCTGTCACGTTGCGCAACTTGCGCCACAGCCCGAAACGTGATGGTCCACAGTCGATCACCGACATGTTCGCCACGTCCCGGTAGTGTACCACGTCGATGGCCAGGCGCCGCCAACAGTCCGGCACGCTCAGGTGCCCATGGTCCCATCGGACCGGCGCAGGGTCAATCGATTGACACACGTTGCAGGCCCGAACCACCGCCTGTACCGCTGGCCGCGACACCCGCGTTTCACGGCACAGCCGCCGCGCGTGCCACAGGGTACGCCGCACCCCTTGATGTCCGCAGCCCTCGTGGACCGCCCTGATCCACGCGGGCTTCGCGTCGGGCCGTGGGTCAATGGCGGCCACTACGGCCGGCGCATCGTCGCCATCCTCGTCGGCTGAGGCCGAGTCGCGCAGCCACTCTTTCGGCACACGGGTGAGGATGTCCGCCGGGTTGTCGGCTGATCGCACAAGACCGATCGTCATGGACAGCTGGACTTCCGCTACCAGCTGCCGGATGACGTCGATCCGTCTGCGAATTAACATCTCCCCGTGTGCCTTAGTGCGCAAGCGCGAGCGGCCACTCAGCGCGTCATCAATCCATTTGTGCACGGTGGCAGAGTCAGTGCGGAGATCGACGGTACTGACCCCCCATGCCACAGCAAGATTGATACCGCTAAGCGCCGCGTCGAGCTCCGCCATGTTAATGTGCAAAGCGGCCTGCGACTCCGGACTCAGCCAACTCGCGTCTTCCACGACGCCGCCGTCCGCGTTGGCCACCACGACGCCCGCCGCGAGCGAGCTGGCGTCCGTCCAGACGACCAACTTGTCTCCGTCCATACACCAGGGGCCATGGGCCGGGTCAGCCTCGATCAGCCGAGCCGCCACCTGGTCGACCTGGCCGCGCAACGCCTCGTCACCAATCGGGTCGTCCCACCCGGTCGACAAGGCGTTGGCGCGTCGCTTGAGCCACGCGGCCGCCGGCCTGAGCCAGCCGGCCACGGGCACATGCGACACCAGTCGGCCGCACCAGGCGAGCACTGCCCGACGAGTGAGACCGCCGGCTGGGCCGCCACCGGATTGTCGCGCCGCCAGTGGAGCGCGCCCTCTTGATTCGGGCTCACGCGGAGCCCGAGAAGGCGCGTCCCGGCAGCCGCACGCTCCGGTGGCTTGCACGCCAGGCCGTACCTCGCGAAATGCGCCACCACGTAGTCCGCACTGACAACGCTCTCGTCCACCAGCAGATCATCTACGTAGGGCAACACGCCGCGGGACACGTCCCGGTCGCGGAGCAGCACTGCTTTCACGACGGTTTTCATCACGAGCGGGGCGATGTTGAGCCCGAAGCCGATCCGTGTTAGACAGTACCGCTGTCCGCGAACCTCGACCGTCTGATACGGCCACAGCCGTCTGTCCAGCCGGAGCTGCAGGTACGCCCTGCGCAGATCAACGACCGCGACACGGGCGCCGTGTCGTCGCCAGCGTCGCAGCTGGTCGACACAGACGTCCGCGTCGGCGGTGTGCGCAAGGACGTGACCGTTCAACTCGCGGTAGTCCAGAACGGGGCGCACCTTGCCCTGGTTCGGCTGTTGGACCGCCATCAACGGTATCAGGCCGCGCGCTGGCCCATCCGTCCTCTCGTTGTATGGTCGCAGCCAGCCCTCGGCGACCCATAAGTCGAGCTCGGCATCGTACGCCGCGCGCGCTGCCGCCGGCACCGCGTACTGCGCGGTCCGGTTCCGCAGGCGCGCCGGTCCGACGCCCGTCGCCCACTTCCAGGCCACCGTCCAGGCCGCAGCCCGCGCGTCGAAGCGCGCCACGAAGTCCGCGGCATCCACCTGCACATCCTGTGCCGCCGCCCCGACCACCGCGGCATCCACCTGCACACTCCGTGCCGCCGCCGCCGCCGTGCAGACCCCCACGTCTGACGCGGCCCGCACTACGACGCCTCCCAGCGCCGTCACCCCGGTCATGCCCATAATCATGTTCACGCCCAGCGGTCTGTCCGGCACCACCAGGGCTGCGAGCGTAACCCGCTTGCCCTGGTAGGCCACCACCACACGCGTGACGCCGACGCACCTCAGCGTCCCCTCATTAACGGCGCGTAGCAGCACCGACCGCGGCTCCCACGTCGAGTAGCACCCGACGTAGATGAGCACATCGGTACATCCCGTGTCTATTAGTGCCCTACGCGCCACGCCGTCCACAGACATTTCCACCACCGGGAGCGCGCTCACGCCTCCGGGGACGGCGCTTGCGCTGGCGCGCCCCCGGCGGAGTTTCCCACTCGTCGCGGGCAGGCGGCCGCGAAATGACCGACGACGCCGCAAGTCCAGCAGCGCCGCCGCAGGGTCGGGGTCAGACGTGCAGCGGCGGCACCGACCGCGGCCGACGCAGCGGCAGCAGCGGCGATCGCGGCCTCCTCGGTCGCGCGACGCCTCTCCGCCTTCAACGCCGTGCGTGCGCGTGACAGCGTGCTGAGCAGATCCGCTTCTGGCCGGGCTCCCGCCAGCACGACAGCGCTAACGGCCGCGGGTAACTCGTTCACGAGCGCGGCCGCCATCTGCTGGTCCGACACGCCGCCGAACAGGGCGGCGTACTTCTGCAGGCTCGTCAGGAACACATCGACGCTCTCGTTGTCCTGGAGTCGGAGCGTCGTGAACGCCGCGTGCGCCTCGCAGGCGTCCATCCCGAACGCCACGAACATTGCGTCCCGGACCCGGTCGAGCGACCGGCGGTCCTCCGGCGGTAGCTGCTGCCAGATGGCGAACGCGCCGTCTTTCAGGCGCATTGGCAGCACATCCGCAGGCGACGCACCCCGGTACTCGCACAGCAGGACCGCTTGCGTGTACCAGCCCACGACGTCGCCGGTTCCGCGAAGGTGTCGATCAGGCGCGGGTCGAACTTCTGACCGGCCGGCGACTCGTCCGCCACTCGCACTGCCCTAACAGAGTCCTCACTCCCGGGTCCCGGCATCGCAACACAAAAAAGGGCCGAAATAGCTTGTAGTTCACGAAAAGAAAACTTTGATGCCAGGACCGTGTATTGCGCAGCGCTCGGCGGTAACCAGACTGCCCCGGCACAGCCCACACCCTCCCAGCTCAACTCGACACCGTTCCCGCGTTTCAGATACCCCCGATCGCTGATTGGCCCATCCCGCACACGCCCCACCACGCCACGTATCCGGCCGGCCCGTCCCGGTCACGAGGTCGCCGTACTGGCTGACTCACCTGCCGACATCCCCCACGCGGTGGCCAGTGCCACCGCGTGGGGCCAGTGCCAGTGCCACCTCGCATGCAATCTCACTACAATATGAATGGATGCACAATTGATGGGCGCATCTTTGGGCCTGGTACCGGATTTTCAAAAATAATAATTTCGACCAAAAAAATCCCAAATTACATTTTGAATGATGCATACTCCAAATAATTTTGACACATGATACATTTGAAATGTGCTCAGAATGGGACTAGCTTATATGCCTCCATGCCTCCTTTGATCTTGCTTTGCCATTGCAATGGCCTTGTACAAGGCCGCTTCACGACGGCATGCATGCAGCCCGTCTGTTGCTAGACGAATTACGCTTTGCCAGGTGGCGCCTCCCGGCACCCGGCTCAAGTGGCCCCTAATGTGGGAGAACAGTGACAGGAGGGCAGATACCCATCCAGATGCGACGTTTGTCCGGTGTTTGAAGCCGTGTTCAAGAGCTTTTGTCAGCAGCTCCATATTTTCCGGTATTGCGATTGCATACCGCATGTCTAGCAAGGTTGACAGATTTGCCGCTTCCATCACGGCCCTCAGCTTACTGACCCCTTACTTACCCCTAGGTGAGCAGGGGAGGCAGGTCCCTGGGCACTACCAGTGTCACGGTTAGCTGCGGGTGCAGCTTGCGTCGCCACTGCGGGCGCGAGGCAGACGACAGAGCGGGGAACGGACCACATACCCCTGACGAGTCATACTCGGTGCTCTCCACACTCGGTGATCTCCAGCTCCAGCTCGTAGGTCCGCTTGTATTCTGTGTCGTCCTCAGAGAAGGCATGGTGCGCAGATGTCGACGCTGCAGCTACCGCCGACGCCGCTGCAGCTACCGCCGCAGCCGCCGCCCGCACCGATTCTACAGCACGATAACAAGAAATGCAATGACATCACATATCTGACATTTATCTTGGTGCATCGATGACCGGACGTCATTTCTGAACACATTTACTTATCTACGGCATGCCAATTTGGATCACGATGGGACTTGTATTGGGGCGTCACGGCAAATGTTCCGGCCTCATCCCAACGAAAGACCGCGCAGCGGTCGCCGGCCAGAAGTCTCGAATTCCTGAGCGTCGTCTCATTTTCGGCTAGCTGATGGGTCGCCGCAAATGCAGCCGCCCTACTGGTCCCGTGCATCTTCAGCATAGACGTCATCTTCTTCTTCAGCTCGTGGGTTATCGGTAACCCGCACGCTATGGCCGCGTCTGTGGTTTTGGCGGCCGTTCGATATACCATACCGATAATTTGGCGGCGCAGGACATCTCTTTGTTGGTTGGTGGTCGGTGTGCCACCCTCTTGAGAAGATGGTCCTTGATTGCTCTAGTGATTCCGCCACGGGATGCTTTAATTAGTCTTCCGCACGGGCACTGGCGTTGCTTGTCATGGTCTCGCCGCCGGAACGTTACAAGGTTTCGGAAGTGCTTCTTCCACTCGTTGAGGGAGCAGGGCTCTATTTTGCACGCGACGTAGTAATGACGTGCATTTGCTTGGTTAACGATGCCGTCGCATGCGCACAACACATGATTTGGGTACTCCTCCCAAGTTGTGGCGTCAAGTTGTGGCAGGCATTCTACCTCTACGTCTTCTTTCACAACATCTTCTTCTCCTCCGTCCTCTTCTTCTTCGGTGTCACTTGGAACTGGCGGGTTGTAGTTCCTTCGCTTCTTCGCTTGAACTCGAACTCTCCATATCTCAGTCAAAAATTAATTAAAAAATTAATCAATTTTTTAATCAATCTGTAACGCAAGGAAGCACAATGTTAATACAAATAGTTCACATACAGCGAATGTTTGATGTTTTTGATGTGATCACAAAAATGTTTTTTTTGGGGGGAAATTTTGACTTTCATTTTTTTTTTTTTCCATACTTTTTTGGAATTTTTGTTGATACTTTGTAATCGCAAAAAGTACCGCCCACCAATTCTACACCTTTCTGCTATCTCGGTTTTCCGCTAGACTTCATAGTTTTTGGTCCATGGGGGATAATATGTTCACCAATCTTGGGTCGGACATTTTTAATGACATAGGTCCCTTCCGACCCATCTGGACATTAATGTATATAGTGGGGCGGCTTCGCAAACCTGTTGTGCATTTTGTGATACAAGCACCAAATTTGGCACAAATGTACATTAATATGTTGCGAACATTTTCAGATATTGGGCCACTTGAAATTCTGTCTTTATGTCCGCCATATTGGATTTCAAAATGGCCGCCACTTGAAATCTACATTTGCTATTATCTCTGGACGTAATGCAGCTATTGACTTGATTCTGGTATCTAAATGTATGTTTTTGGGGGCAAGGAATCCAATGGTACCAATTTCAACTTAATATTATCTATCACAGTGTGTTATATAATTTTATTTGGAAATTATCTAGGCAAATATTGGATTCAACACAATACTTTGAAAATAATGTCTCAGTTCTGTAAATGTCTTAGGTATAATACTGACATGCTACATGGTCTAGTATTTGAGGCTAGGTGTACTGGTATCTGAGGCTAGGTATATACCGGTACTGAAGATACGTGTACATAAACAGTGTTATGTTAACAAGTTCAGCATTGCCACAAGTACATGTATGTTGTTGACTCATCGTCATGTGCAGTCCCCTTCACACACACAGAGGGCTGTGCACTGAAGGGCAGCCTTTTTGCACTTGCAGCGCCTCACACACCCTTTCTTGCACTTGCAAGAAACCAGCTCAATGCAGCTGTGAGCTGCCTCAGTTAGCCTGGTCCAGTAAGGTGTGTACTGTCCTTCTCCAGTCCTTGACCAACCCCAGTTGGTTGGTGGAGGGAGCTCTGGTGCTGGCAGCAGTATCTGACCCCACACATGTGCACCTTGATACACTGCCCTCTTGACATGTTCCTCCAGAGCTGCCTTCGTTGGAGGGATGAGCTGCACATTGTTCTTCCTTGCGAAGAGTTTCCTCCTGGCCTTGTCAATGTCTGTGCATTTGCTGGTTCGATCATACAACAGGATCACGAACCTCTCGATGATGCGCATTGCATCGTCTGGTATGTCACGAGGTGCAGAGGACAGCAGCAGCAGCGCCTCAGTGAGTTCTGGCAGTACCGTCCAGACTGCCCACGCAGTCTTCTTGCCATGTCTATGAAAACTAGACACAGTGTCGCATCCAGTTAGAGCGTGGAACATTGGCAGTGCACGAGCCTTCTCTCGTCCCAATCCAGCTGCTATTTCGTGTGCTGCTAGGTATCGCAAACTCTGGCCTGTTCCGAATGCCAGCCACAGTTTGTCTTCTGGTTGCAACTCCTGTGCCAGGGACACTGCCAGCACCACAACATCGGTGTCTACAGTCCGGATGAGTATTGCATGGTGTCCATGCTGGGCTGCGTGAGATGCATGCAGCAACATCCGACTGTCAGCTTCTTCATGGTTACATGGGGCGAGTGAGGTCAGATCTGGCAGTAGTGGCTTGCTGAGCACTGCCTCTCCATCAGTAATGACGAGTTGCTTGTCCTCCTGGTCAAACCATTCCATGAGAGCTGCTGAGAGGAACCTGAACAGCTCGGTCTTGTTGCTGTCCACTCGTAGGAAGTTCTGCCAGTTTCCTGGTATGGCTGCGGCAGCCACCACACGTCTCCGCACACCTTGTCCCCGCTTTGCACGTGTACTACCTTTCAGTGAATCAGCAAGGTAAGTATCCCAGACCAGATCCAGGCGTGACACTGTTTGCAGCTTCGTGGACATATATGGGATGAAGATCTGTTGTGCATACTCTTCAAAGGTCTTTGATGCAGCCGGCTTCAGCATCTGGACGATGGCTGCTCCATCAAGCACAATACAGGTCGTGACAGGAGTCTCTGTCTTTGCGTCGGAGACTTCTTCCAAGCATGTGAGGAGATCACTCTTGGTACCAGTGCAGAGGCTTCCACCATCAGACAATGCAGGAGGACATGCCTGATTCTCGTGACGAAAGAACTCCTCAAGGTTTCCATCCCTCGTCTGGCAGCCAATGTACAGGCGTGCGAAGAGTTCACGGTCATTCTTGATGGAGGCGAGCTGTTGCTGACCTTTGCTCTGGCTTCTTGGAGTGGAAGTGCTGAACACCTTCAGCTTGTTACGAGGAACGGGTTGGTCCACTGCCTTTGTTCTGTCCAACAGACACTCTATGGTGAAAGCCTCGAACTGCTCTTGGCCAATCCTCTTGGCATTCATCACGGTCTCCACAGCAGCAGGATCTGCGATCTCCTTTGTGTCCAGTTTGACTACATCCTGACTCTCCTCCTCGAATGGGTTGCCCATCTCCTCTATGACACCGACGAGAGAGCGAACATCTTTCACAAATGAGGCCTGTACACTTGGCGTCTGATCATGATGACGTGTGTCTGCTGTTTGCCGTCTCCAGTGTTGGTTCCCATCCTGGAATTCTTCGATCACCCTGGCAACTTCTGGTCCCGCAACCATCCAGCGACGTAGGGCACTAGGGTTGTCAGTGAGCCCAACTGCTCCACCGTCTCCTTTGATGCAGGCATTATTCTGCTCATGTGCCTGGTCAATCGGGATTGAAGAGAACACCCTCTGTGTTTTCTGAACGGTGAAGTGGCTTTCCCTGAATTTCCTGGCTACATCTGGGTGTTTGATGGTGAGTTCGGCCATGTCCTTCAGGTGCACTGGTATCCACCTAGCATAGTGGGTGTGATCCAGTGCATGGAACCAGGGGACCAGCTCTGTCAGAGCATCGAGGTACATCATTAACGATCCCTGCCTGAGAGAACGCACATACACTAGAACCAACAGTTCTAGTTCCAGCACGGTTGCCCAGTATTGAAACTGGGGGATGTCTTCTCCTCTCTGGCAACACCAGTCTTCAAACTCCGGAAGGTCCTCTGCATCCCTGGTTTCTCCCAGACAGTAGTGGTTGTAGGCACGGTGTTGCAGGATGTACAGTGCTGCTGCAGTCACTTGATGTGCTCTTCTTGTGCGCAAGACATGGGATGCTCGCAGGAATGAGTCTGCTGTCCCTGCTGTCGCAATCTCGGCTTGCACAAGTGCTTGCACCCAACCACTCCCTTTCAGCCAGTCCCCCAGTGTCCTCAGTGCCGCCATCTCTATGTGGAGGCCACCAAACATCACCACTATCTGGTCTTCACCATAGCTCTCTGGCCACTTCCACTGTATCTGCTTGGCCAAAGCAAACAGTGGCTGATCAAAGGTGACCACTGGTGTCTGTCCAGGATTCAGGTGTTCCACAGCATTCTTCACGACGTCCATTGAGTGCCGGATCATGGCCACTGTGTGGGCACTCTCCAGGAAGAGTGGAAGCAGCGACGTGGGGCAGATGACTCGAGCATCTGGTGGCTGTCGGCTGGCATGAAATGCAGCCCAAGATGTGTTGTCATTGTCCACTGTACCAGTGTTGTCTTCCAGGACTCGCTTTGCATTGCCTAGCCATTGGTATTCTTCATCAGTCTGCTGTTTGAAGTCTCCTCTGGTCAATGACGCCACTTTAGCAGCTGGGACAGGTGACTTCTTGATGCTGCTAGTGACGGGGTACATCAGTGTAGTAGTGCGGCAAGGGGGCGACTGTCTTGGACCGTGCATCCCCAGATCCTCCAACAATGACGATACTCCGATCCACTCCTTCACCAGTGTAAGAAGGATGTTGTATGAGGGAGATAGCGGTACCATGGAAGGAGTCCTTTGATGTTGTTGCACTGGGGTTGTGATCTATATTGTCTACAGCGGCAGTTGTAAACACTTTGCCACGCATCTTCGGAGGGCAGACCACTCGTTCTATGTGAAACTGTTGGCATACACTGTTGCCCATCTGTGCTGAGAGCTGGAGCACTCTATCATAGGAGATGCTCAGGCCAAGGTGTGACAGCCTGTCGACCAATTCCTTCTTGCGTGTATGAGCATGCAGCATCATCCCTATGTATATTGGAAGTGGGGTCTCCTGTGGAACACTGTGCCTGACACTGGTGGATGATGTGGTGCCACGTGTTCGCTTGTGTTTGATGCTGTTGAACTTCAGTATCTGAGCTGTGGCAATTGCTGCAGGGTTAGTGTCTGCCATCTGTTCCTTGATGCTGGGTCCCTCTAGGATCATACTGACTAGGGCAAGCAGCAACGGTGGCACAGATTCTTCTTGACATACTTCAGGGAATCCTGTGAAGGGCTTGGCTTCTCCAAACATGTGACGGCGAACAATCTGTGCAGCATGGGCAAGATGGACTGCATCACTATCACTGTCCAGCTCGCAGGCTGTGGCAAGAGCAGCACCGACATCTTCTTCAAATGCCATCAGGATGTCTCTCCCCTTGGTGTGTGCCCGCATGTCAGGAAACTGAGCCAACAGTCTCTGTTTCAGTCGTGTGGAGTGGACTCTCGTGTCGAGCTGGACTCCTAGCTGTTCCATTCTGGACTGATAGAGCTGGACAAGGTCAGCCAATCTGAATACTGGTGCCGTCTCCTCATCTTGTCTGGTTTCTTCAATGTAGAGGACGAGTTCAGCGAAGACAACTGCCGACATTGCTCGCTCTTGTTTTGTGTCCTGTGATCCTGTTGACTGGGCCTTTCTTGTGCGATTGTAAAGTCCTATCAAGCACCGTGGGTGATACTGGGCGTCCAACGCTATCATGTCCCCACCACTGAGACGGCCCAGCAGTTCTGTATCACCAAGAAGGCTTGCACAGGCACGCACCCGTTCGTCCATTTGGAATGTTGCAGCTTTCCGAAGACTGTCAGCCCCAGCAGGTTGTTCACAGAAGAAACAATTTTCTGGGACCTTCTTCTCTGTACTCGATGAGCGTGAATGTAACCTGGTGCGTTTGCATGCAGCTTGTTCCTCATCGCTCTCACATTCTTTCTTGAATGCTCTCTTTTGTGCTCTCTGCAGTTTGGTATTGTTGTACTGGAGCCTGCATGTCTGATGATATTTTGCACCGTGTGCAACCATCGCAGCTTCAATTCCATGACCATCATCGAGTCTTTCCAGGTGAAATGATCCTGGAAGCTCTCCAAGTTCACTGAATTTGACCAAGTTCTCTGCGAGTGAACTGTACCCACTCCCAATGTCTTTTCTCTTTGATTGGTCAGGTTTGGTCAGTGTCTCCGTCTTGTCCTCTTGACATATAAGGCATAACTTCCAGTCAGTTGTGGTGAGGTGCTGTGATGTTGATGGTGAAGCTTGCTCAACATCAGCTAGTCTGAAGCTCTTGGACATGGTGGAACTGTCTTCTGAATCTGCAACGATACAATGATATAATGTTAAGATTATGCCGGAATTAAATTTTCACCCATACCGGAGGCAAGAAGAGAAATAAAATCACATGAGATTCTTTAGTTAAAAAATATTCCCCAATTTATTGAATATTTACAAAACATTTGAATTCATAAATTCTTACAATATTTACACAGCCAAGATTTAAATATAAATCAGTCTAAACTCTTATTAGGTTGGACAGTACATTTTCCAGACATACCCCGTTCTGTTAATTACAGCCTTCGTGTTAAATTCAGAACATGTCAAAACTATAATGACAACATTTTATGGATTTTTCAACTTCTTATGTTTATTAAACTGGCAACGTTTCGGTGAATATGCTATCACCTTCTTCAAGCCTATGAGGTAAATGATACATGTAACAGATTATATACATTTTTATAGAATAATTAATGTCACTGATAACTGTTGAGTAAAAGGTGTCATCACATAATAATGTTCAGTAAATAATAGGAGATAATTAAAAGGTAGTGGGCTCCTAGCAGTAAACATAGGTAATAGGCAATAGGCTTCTAACAGTAAACATAGGTAATAGGCTTCTAACAGTAATCATTATAGGTAATAGGTTGTGAGTTGTTATATTCTTAAAAGTTCATCATAGGCTGGAGGAATAAAATATCCATTGTCTCTGTTCAATTCTGGCTTTTGTCTTTTAATGTGAATGGCCTCCATCAAAACTGTCAGTGTGGAATACACACTTCACTCAAAATACTACTTTATATAAAACATTTCTAATTTAAAGCCTTATAGTAAGAATTTCAGATAAACCCCAAAAAAGTAAGACCAGGTTGGCTATTAGACAACCTGCCTCTGTCGTGCCCACCAGACAAGTGGTTTAGCCAGCACTTGAACTTGTTAACATGACACTGTTTATGTACACGTATCTTCAGTACCGGTATATACCTAGCCTCAGATACCAGTACACCTAGCCTCAAATACTAGACCATGTAGCATGTCAGTATTATACCTAAGACATTTACAGAACTGAGACATTCTTTTCAAAGTATTGTGTTGAATCCAATATTTGCCTAGATAATTTCCAAATAAAATTATATAACACACTGTGATAGATAATATTAAGTTGAAATTGGTACCATTGGATTCCTTGCCCCCAAAAACATACATTTAGATACCAGAATCAAGTCAATAGCTGCATTATGTCCAGAGATAATAGCAAATGTAGATTTCAAGTGGCGGCCATTTTGAAATCCAATATGGCGGACATAAAGAGAGAATTTCAAGTGGCCCAATATCTGAAAATGTTCGCAACATATTAATGTACATTTGTGCCAAATTTGGTGCTTGTATCACAAAATGCACAATTCTTTTGAATATTTGGGCTAAGCCGAATATTTGGGCTAAGGACTAATACATCTCAGGTCAAAGTGTTTTATATGAATGGATGCACAATTGATGGGCGCATCTTTGGGCCTGGTACCGGATTTTCTAAAATAATAATTTAGACCAAAAAAATCCCAAATTACATTTTGAATGATGCATACTCCAAATAATTTTGATAATTTAGACACATGATACATTTTAAATGTGGTCAGAATGGGACTAGCTATATCGTGTTAGCATTTCAGAAACATTTTTTGGTAATGTTTTTCGTGGGGGTCAAAAAACTTTACCCCCTCTTCTTAAGCTTAAAAATATTTTGAATAATTTTCGACATAATTTCTGTACCTACATATGGTATGTGCGTTGGACAGAAAATAAATTTTGGCCCCCTGAAAGTGAAATCCATCAATCCAGAGCATTTCCCCCAAGGCAGTTTTTTAAGCAAACCTTAAGGCACTTTCGTATCATAATCGTACAAAGTAATTGTTCTAAGCACACTTGGTAGACGTAGAATAACGCGCTGATCACGAATATGTCCTTAACTAAGGAATCGTACCATAACTTTTTGAGATATGAGCATATGTACACTCGGATTTGGTCTAAAAAACTCCCGAACCTCGGAGGCCCCGTAAATCCCGTAATACTTACGGGATTATGATACATTATACATCATTAGATAGGCCAGGTCTAGGCCTAACTGGTGTATGCGCGAAATGTAATTTGCTCTACTGGAAAGTATACAAAAAAAAACATTTTACCAAAATTCATTTTGAGAAAAATTTTGAAAATTTTGGAAATCTTGAGAGTCAGATTTCTAAAGAGAACCCATCTGGGCATTACGAAACACGAAAATATATTTCGAAAAACGTTTTTTGATGGTCGAAAAGTAGTACTGAAAAATATATTTGAGTTTTTCAAAGTTTTTTGGAAACATTTTTGAACGTAATATAATTGTTGAAAGTAGCGCACATCAATTGTCTATAGAACTGCTATCTCGGATTTTTTTCGTGAAATGTACGTACGTTGACTTATGCACCCATGTATGCACCCATGTTGGGTCAAATATTGACAAAAACGGGTTGACGTGTTCAAGGACATAGGTGCCTTCCGACCCATCTGGACCTTAATGTATACATCTCAGATCAAAGTATTTTATATGAATGGATGCACAATTGATGGGCGCATCTTTGGGCCTGGTACGGGATTTAAAAAAATAATAATTTCAACAAAAATCCCAAATTACATTTTGAATGATGAATACTCCAAAGAATTTTGATAATTTTGACACATGATGCATGTGAAATGTGCTCAGAATGGGACTAGCTATATCGTATTAGCATTTCAGAAACATTTTTCGGTAATATTTTTTTGGGGGGTCAGATTACTTTACCCCCCCCCCCTTTTTAAGATCCAAAATCTTTTAAATATTTTTTGCCCTAATTTCTTGACCTACATTTGATATGTGCGTTGGACAGAATAGAAAATTTGGCCATGTGCAAGTGAAATCCATCAATCCAGAGCATTTCCCCCAAAGCAGTTTTTTAAGCAAACCTTAAGGCACTTTCGTATCATAATCGTAAACATTTTTGAACGCAATATAATTGTTCAAGGTAGCGCACATCAATTGTCTACAGAACTGCTATCTCGGATTTTTTCCTGAAATGCTCGTATGTTGACCTATGCACCGATGTATGCACCCATGTTCGGGTCAAATATTCACAAAAAACATAGGTTGACCTTTCACCTCCTGTTGGTGCATGTCAGGTCAAATTTTCAGACACCGTTGGATGCACAATTGAATGGTGCATGTGTTACTGATGCATTTTCTCGAAAAAGGTCAAACTTAAAAAGTTATTAAGAAAATATCGAATATGCTTAAATATTTTTTTGATTTTTTGGGGAAAATGTGACCTTTTTCGGCATGCCGTAGAGAAGTAAATGTGTTCAGAAATGACGTCCGGTCATCGTATTAGAATTTCAGGAAGCTGCCTTGGAAACGTTTTGCTCCAACTTAAGTGGACTTTACTGAAAAATCTTAAGTACAAAGTCATTTAAAAAAAAATTCGAGATAGCCACCAGTTGCGTCTGCTCATTCTGAACAGAGGCACATGAGATTATGTGGGGCGGACACGAATTGAGCCGTCTACAGCCGATCTAAGAACTCGGGAAAAGGTGCGACCAAATCTGAGTTTTCAAAATTTCAAAGTTTTTCCAACTTTTTTTGTTTGGAAAAATTTCCTAATACAAGTCAATTTATACAGACGTAACTCAATGCGCTGAGCCCAGAAAACACGTTTATTTCACTCTAGCTCTGTACCTTTTCGAGATATGACTGACAAACTTGCTAATTTACCCCATGTTTGACCATGTCTAGGGGGAAAACTTACCAAAATAGAGGGGTATAAGTATTTAGTAAAAGATGCCTTGATGAATTGTCTATCAAACATGTCTCTTGATATTCGTCGTTATCTGTGACAGATAAGGCGTTATTCGCGTTCTACAAAAACACTTAACTCATTTGAAAACACCTAATAATTTAAGAATGCTTATACCGTAGGAAGTTCTCGACGGATTTTGGATTTTCGCACACCAGTGGACGCACCGTGAAAAATAGGTCCTGTGATATCCATCTAGAAGGACTTTAAAGTGTTTTTAAAGTTTTGTGTGGACGAACCCAAAAATGGGTAACTGTCATTGCTTTAACATGGGAAATGTTCAAGTGCCACTCAAGCCTAAACTATTCAAGTAATCCAACATCAGTCAATGCAGGCACGATAAAGTTCTGCGAGCTCTATACAACCCTATAGAGAGATTTCTGATTTCTAAAAAAAATTAGCCTTTACGAGTATATATATTTTTGAAAATGTTCACAAATTCTAAGCTCAATAGCCCCTTACCTATGGCCAATAGTCGACCATATTACATTGATGAAAACATCTCCCCGGACAGTGGCTTTCGTGTGGTGTATGATTTTTGAAATTCTGTCTGTAACTTTTTGCAAAATAATTTTTCTTAGGTGCGCCGATTTCCCATTGCCTTAACACAGCCCCCGGATTTCGAACATTTGGAAATTAATACCACTTAAAGTTACCGGTGGATTTCTTAGATCCAAATTATAAAGTGTAGCACTCTTTAAGTGGAAACGATTTTCCGGAATCAAACTTAAAAAAAGTTGAACTTTTTGTATGCAGTGCTTAAAATTTCTAAGTTTAAGATTTTGTTCTCAAAATTTTATTTCCGATGCCCGGTACCAAACAAACATGTTTGCAACAGGATTTGCACACTTAAGTCCAAAATTCAAAATACCTGAGCTGTTTGAAAAAAAATTTGCAAAAAAACGGTTTTTGGCCAAATTCACGAGTGCCTCACGCCTTGCATATGGGAAATAACCGATCATTCTCTAATATACAAGATAGTCTCGTTCAAGCTCTTTCAATCCCCGTGTCGTACATGTAGGTCAGATGTACGGTTTAGCCTCTATGAGGAATGCCCCGGGAGGCTTTTTGGCCTTTTTGCAGTATTTTGACCCTAAAAACCGGTTTTATGCTAATAACTTTTGAAGTTACCGTCGGATTTTCAAGATTCGACCACCACGAGAAACTACGTGAAAAATGGGTCCTGATACATTCTAGTAGACAGATTTGAAAGTACTTTTTACCCCCCAACTTTTGAAAATGCGCTCCCATTGGTTTAACATGGGGATTTTTGACCTCTTCTGGAGGTCAATATTACCGGTCGATGTTTTTTGGTAATTTTGTGCGGAAAGGCATGTGGGGGCCCCATCCAAAAATGGAAGGACACAAATTTGAGATATTTTTTCACCGACTGCGGGGGTGATTGAATTTTCGAAATCCCATCACTGCTTCTCCCCTACGGTCCAAAAAATAAATTAAGGAAATTTGTGGTTCACAAGAGGGAAACAGATAGCCCTGAGCATGCTGAATCGATTCCCGTTCTAATATTGAACATCGGACGGTAACTTTGACCGTGAGAGGTCATTATATGGGTACATGTACATGGAAATGTTCAAAAATGTTGGATTGTTCTAAGATCGCTGGGACATTTTACAAAACGTTTTCCGACGTAGTTTTGCACGCAGATCACGAATATGTGATTTGTTTCGGGATGGGGTCAAAAAATGAAAAAGTTGTTCCCAAAAAAACATGTTTTTTCACCAAATTTTCAGAAAATCTTGAATGACTCTTAAAATTTCAGACTTTTTCTTACTCGAAATTCTAACATACAACGTATCTCGTCATGCCGGATGTGGGGCAAAGAACTAGAATGTTCTAAACCGCTACCGCCACTCCTGGTGGAGCCTTCAAGTTTGTTTTTGTGCTTTAGCACTTTCGTCTTATTATGTATTTCATTCCATTAACATGCATGGCAAACAGGTCGACGACGCAAATCGACGCGACAGGGGTTTGAACATCAATGAGCATCGCTCCGCCGGCCACCTCTTAAACTATACTTTTAGAACTATACTATATACTACTATACTATACTATACTATACTATATACTAAAAACTATACTTTTAATCTATCACACTAAAGTTACATGTTCCAATAAGCAAAGCAAAGGTTAATAGCAAGACCAATATATGAACCAAGTGAGGAAATTTATGGCAGCGACACTTAGCGTCATCCGAGGATCGGTTGGGCACTTTAGACACCTTTGCCGATGGCATCAGCGAAGGTGGCCCGGAACCGGTCGCTGCCAGGGAGAAGATAACCTGGATTAACGTTATCTCCCAGATCCCCATTGCTCGCTGCTTATTGGTGTTCTGATCGGGTCGCATTTCGAACGATAATTTGTACGAGTCTCTGATTGGGCCTCATGAATACACGCTTAGCGGTGTACACTAGTACACCTCCAAGGGTGTCTACATAAGGCCCAATAATAGACTCATACAGATTATGGTTCGAAATACGGCCCGATCAGAACAGGAGAAAGCAGAGAACATCAATATAACTATACGTGTATACGTTTATAGCCAATGTGTCAAACAGAGCAAGCAGAACATCACCAGAAGTAATATGCAACGACTAGCATGATGGTCAAAATTAAAATTGGCATAATGGCAGTGAAATGAGGGATATAAAGTGCGACAGACACATCTAATATTAATTATTTTGGCAAAGAACACTTCATAAAATTAGCATTTAAACTATCCATCTATATTGCGTCCAATATAGACTTAGTTATCTGTACTGATATTCGTCTATAATTGTCTCCATTTATAGCCATATGTCAGTATACATTTTGGACTTTAGTATTTTACGTTAAAAGGATAGATGTGGAGGATTAAGGATCCTCGATCAACGAAGACTTGCCGACTTTGCCGCGGCGTGGCGTTCGGTGTTTATTGCACATACCGAACAAAGCGAGGGTTACCGTTCGCGCTTGAACCTATTGGCAGTGACTTAGCTTAGCGTCACTGCTGTCACTGCCATGGACAGCATAATCGATATTAACACAGTCGATTACGAACATTACATTACATCCTACGAACATTACATCTCCTAAATCCCATCGAATGGCCGGTTGCGCCGCGGCATGGCGTTTGGTTATATTGCGCAACCATAAAGCGATTTCTAAGCGAACTCTATCAATACCTATCCAAGCCTATCGATACCTATCAATGTCTATCAATACCTATCCGTACGTATCGAAAACTTACTGCCCACTCGGCCAGTTTCAAGCCAATCGAGAACGGCCACTGTCTGAATCGTGTTTTCTTCCAAAGCGACTCCGCACTCGCGGAGGATTTTGGTCTGGGCTTTCGCGTCGCGCTGATCGCGCTTTCGGGAATCGTAGACAAGTTGAGCTACGCTTGCGCTGTGCCGCCTATAAAAGTCAACGCGGCCGCCTCCTCCGTTTCTATCTGATGTGCTTCGGCCATTTCTGCTGTTGTCACGGTGTGGAAACGTCTGGCAACATTACCGCGTATCGACTT